>JAVCKT010028756.1:10425-41028 GCA_032273925.1 Rhynchotus rufescens
GGAAGGAAGGAAGGAAGGAAGGAAGGAAGGAAGGAAGGAAGGAAGGAAGGAAGGAAGGAAGGAAGGAAGGAAGGAACTTTACAAACTCATCTGTCACCTAGTACCCAAGTTAAGGGCCTAAGCTCTCTTCACAGTATATGAATGCAAGGGAAGTCAAGCATCTAAAAAATGAGTAAGGAGCCATGTGAGCCAACCTGCAGCCTGGTGAGTGACCGTGCATGGAAACATTTGGGACAGGTCTGTCTTGTGTACCTCCCTAGATCCCAGAATAAGGTATATATGTTCTGCAGTAAGAGGACGGCCTTGCCTCCAGCTGGTATTCACAGCCTTGGAGGTAAAATAACCTTATACACAACACAAGAGCTGGACAAGGCTGGAGAGCCGGAACTGCAGTGATCCAAAGGGCAGAGCAGCCGACCCAGCAATCAAGGTCTGCAGCTTTGCAACTGCCTGTACAGAGTGCAAGCAGAGCTTCTGTCCTCTCTCCATGCAAGTCCTCTCTCCTTCTCACCAGGTTGAGCTGAGTGAAGGCTAAAACCCTTGACTGTCAACAAAACTTCATGTCTTCTCTCAGTTCTCCTTGGATATCCTGGCAGGCAGAGCTATTTATTACTTTAAGTGTGAGTTGTGGGGCAGCTCAGCAATTTCGGGGACATTCCCTAGAAGTCCTCAGTGGCAAAGCACCTCATGGGGGTTCATCACTTGGCTGTAGCTCCTCAGTGTGGAAGCTCACATCCTTATGCTCAAGTTCAGCAATACAACAAGAATATCCTCAAAATACACAGAGCCCAATTTCTATGACAGCTTTATACATTTAAAGAGGAAACAAACCTTCCAATCTTTTCATTTACAGGGAAATGAAATGATTCCTTCATTCCCAGAGAAGCCCTGTGGTAGGTAAGCCCAGCCTGCTGTGAACTGCAGCACAGCCACAGACACAAGGCAGCACTGAAACAGATGAAGAGGAGTGGATGGATCCAGTTCTTATGCGAAGGCTCCTTCAGGTCATCCCAGCAATGTTAAAGACCTTGGAAAGATGTTGAGAGAGTTGTAGTACAAGCCACCTAAGAGAAGGAATCAGGACTCCCAAGGCCACAAAATACAGAGGCAGCCTTCATTTTCTTCTCTTTTGAAGTCTGGATATTTAAGGAAATGCAGTGGGCAAATTCACTGCATTGGGTTTTACCAAGCCACCACAACATGAAACAGGTAAAACCGAATCCAAACCCTATTTACTGAAACTGAGGGAGAAGAGAAATGAAAATGAAAAATCTGAAAAACTTACGTTTTGGGTTGTGATTTTGTGATGGTCTAAACCTGAAGTCTGATGTGATAGCCTCTGAAATTCAGAGAATTCAAATGTAGGTCCAGACTTTGTATTTGAATCCATTCCAAGCTAAGTCATAAAGTCTTCTGCTGCCGGAAGACTAGACACCTTTATTTGCCAAACTGTCTGTTAGGAAGCATATGTTTAGTGCACACACACAAACACATGCACACACAAAAGTGCAGTGCAAAGCATTTACCTCTATGCTTTTTAAAACAATAATTAAGCATTTCAGGATTGAAACTGTTAAAATGAGGAAATAAGGATAGCAGGTCAGCTTTGAAACTGGAAGTCTTCCAAACTATTAAAAAAGCAACTAGCATATTGTCAAAACAAGCTACAGGTAAGCAGCCATACAACAGGTGAAAAATGTGCCTGCAAGGCGTGCGATGACAGTTCCACTTCCACAATACATTAATTTCAAGGTACTTGAGCATCTGTTATATATTTAGTTCTTTTCTTCTAAAGACAGTAAAGCAGGTGAGCATCACTGACACCTCAAAGACCATATGTTTGTAAGGGCTGGGAGCTGCACTGAGCAGAGAGGGAAAGGCTCTCATTTCAGGGAAGAGCAAAGCGAGTTGAATTTTTTTCTCTGCACAAACTGTTATTTACAACCACAAATTTATTAATGCAACTGATTTAAAATTCTTTATGCAGAACACAACACCAGGGCTAACTGACTCCTTTGTCTTCTTGTTCCAGAGGGGTCAGACAAGATTCTTGCTTTGACTTTCATGGACAAATATGGTAAAAAAAAGGAAAGTTAAAGGTTGAAACTCTTCGCCACCATTTAATCTGCATGCTCTCCTAAACTGTCAGGTGGGGAAACTGGAAATCAAAAGATGCCTCCTAGGCAGGTTTCTGCTACTAGCAGGATGCTCTCAGGTGCTCTCAGGAAGCACAGACTCTCAGCTGGAAACAGGGAAAGAGATAACTTGCTTTTGGAAATCCCTGTTTGCGATGTCCCCATCCTCAGAAGCACAAGGATGGCTGCTTTCAGCTACGCTATTTGAGCTACATTCCCATGTTTCCAGGAAAAGACAAACTGGGAAAGGTTATACACCTCAGTTCAACATAGGTGAGACCACACTGGGAGTGCTGTGTCCAGTTTTGGACTCAGATATTGTCATAGTAGAGCAAATCCAGAGGACACCACCAAGTTGGTTGGGAGCTGGAACACTGTACCAGACAAGGCCAAAGAGATAGATTTGTACAGCCTGGAGATGGACTCCTCTTGCTCTCTACAGCTACCTATAAGGGGTCAGGGAAGATGGAGCCACACTTCTTGGTGGTGACTTTTTTTTGACTACCCATCTTCAAGGAAAATTCAGCTAGAAGGCTCAGAATTGAGCTGAACTCACCCACTTAAAATGGCAGCAATAAGACGTTCACCCTGGTGAGAAAACCAAAGAATTGAGCATGATCTCTCTTGGTTCATCACTGTCCTGCCGATCCAACCAGCCTCAGTCTGCAGAGGGGTTACAAAACGAAGAGCTTAGTTTAGCCATGTGCATGAACTGGCCAAATGATTTGGTGAAGGTGTAAAAGCAAACTTGAGTTTAACTTAGCTGAAGAGATAGCTTAAGTAAGAGCAAAATGTTGCTGGTTGTGAAGGTTCCCATATTGCTTGTTGAAAGGATTTTGAAGTGTTTACAAAATAAATGAGATGATGTTTTTCTTTTCAAAATCTGAGGAATTCAGGTACTACAATACAAATTGTGGTAATGCTGCAGACAGAGAAGTTATCCTCAAAAGACACTCAGAGGGGACTATGTTTATATGTATGTGCTGAAGCACAGAAGTGTCTGTTGTAACTTTACATCACAAATATGTGTAATGGTAACAAAGGAGAAAGGCTGTAACAGAAAAGCCAATGGATTTGCTGCCCGAATGGGTTTTCTTTAGAAGTAAAGCCCTGCTATTCCAAATAACACTTAAAGGGGTTTTGTGTGTGTGAAATGTCTTTTTTGTTACGGAACCGCTGTCCTCTCTTTGATGTTAGCTGGGCGCTGTTGGCACCGGTGGCCGGGATCGGGGCCCTGCGTGGTGCTTCCTGGGCTGTGACTCCGGAGGAGCCGAGCACAGATCCTGGCGAGGCCGGTCGCGGTGCGGCGGGCAGCGCTGCAGCAGCCTCCGCGTGGGGCTGGCAGCCGGCAAGGCCTCGCACTCCTCTCTGCCTCAGCTTCCCCATTCCCAAAGCGCTGCCTGCTCCCGGTAAATCAGCTAAGGGGCCAGGAGACACCCCTCCAGCTCCCTGCCCGTCCCTTGCACGAGGGTGGCCAGAGGGGCCGGTGTGGGCAGGCCCGTGGATGAAGCCCCCTGCTCCTGCACAGTGAGGCAGGCGCTAGGCCGGCGCCGGCCACGTCTCTGCCAGCTGTATCCGCAGGGTCCCGTGGGCCACGGGGAGGAAAGAACCACAGCAGGTCATGGAGGAGAAGCCCTCATCACTACACAAACCTGTCCTGGGGCCCCAGGTGGTTGAGGGACACCCCTTCCCTGTGCTCCACGTGGAGCACCAGGAGACACCGCAGGCCTGGGAGCCACCTACCCCAGTCCAAGGGGCCATTCTGCCGGGGAGCTCGGAGACCCCTGAGCAGTTTGTGCTCCTTGCTCAGGTCTTGGGGAGAGCCAGGCGGTTTGTCGGCAGCCTGCAGCGGGTCCTGTCCTGGTGGCAGCCCCATGCGTTTGGTCCCGTCTGTGACCCGCTTGGTTGTGCCCTGCCTTCCTCTCTCCTCTGCTCCCACCTGGATGCTATCCAGGTGGCTATGGCCATCTGCACCTCTCAGGCAGGATGGCTTCCCCTCCACCACGTCCACCTCCTGCTAGGGATTCGCTTCTCCTGCGAGGAGGAGCCTGGAGTGCTCGGAGGTCTTTTCCACACCCTTGAGGAAGAGATAATGGAAGAGCTGGCAGGAGATGCCTGGGCTCAGCAGCCAGGGTCCTCCTGCACTGCCCTTGCAGAGCCCACTCAGCGGCCGGCCCCGTCCCCGGGAGGGCACCACACCAGCACCGATAAATATTTGGCAGCACTGCTACCATTAATCCTCACGCTTTTAGAATAAAGAACGCTAACCTAAATAAAGCCATGGAAAGCATATAAATATATATACCTGTCTATAGAAAAGCACCAGGAAACACTAGAGACTTTCAGTAGCCCCTCTCCTATACGGGGGGGTTTCCTTATGGGTGAACACAACAATAAATAAACAGTGTTTCAGCTAGCAGCTATAAATAGCATCCCGTGTGTTCGCCCCCATGATTTCCATGCTTGCTCTGGAGCGAGCGGGCTGGAAAGAGTTGCAGCCTGTTCCTCTTCCGCCGTGGCCGGAGTCCGCCCGTTACCTCAGCGTCCTTGTTTTTATGCTTTCCAGTCCAGGGCTTCATGCGGCCTCGTTTGCTCCTCAGTTCCTTCCGTGTCCAGTCGGCCTCCTCGCCAGCATTTCCAGGCCTGGAGATGACACCTGATGGTGAGCTGATCAATTACTGGTTTCCTTCCTCTGAACTCACCCCAACCTCACGCGCCGCAGTGCATCAGCTTCACAGATGTTCCCACTTTTGTTTTCATGGGATATCTGAAAACATGTCAAATCCACAACTACTGGGCGAAAATAATTCAGCCCTTGAACAAGGTGATTATTTAATCATTATTTTCCCCTGAAGGGATCAAGGCCTAACTCCCCTTAGCATGCACCCGGAATATGCTCGCTGAAGGCGAGCAGTGCATGGCCATACATAACCGGTGGCGTCATGTGCTCTGAATAGCACCTTCAACACTGTCACATTCTGTTAGAGCCAAACACCACTTTCTGTCTGGCCCAGCCACCTCCTGTTAGAGACACACAAACACACACACATCTTTGTTCACATACATGAATTTCTAGATGTTTTCTCATGCAAATATCATATTTCTTCTATTGGTTACTCGTGGTATAAAAGGAAACCTATGAGACAGAGCATATCACATAGCACCAACAAGAAACTGTTATTATTTGGATTGTTACAGGAAGGGCACTGAGGGAAATTTCACTCGAATTTTCCCTTTACATGCATTAACACATATAAATGACTCTTAATTGTATGGATGGCTAAATGAAAGGATTCAGTAAATGAATTCATTGCATCTGCCGCCTTTAAAGCTTTCCAGCTACCTCAACTAAATGGGAGGCCAGGAAAGGGAAACTACACTAGCCCAGAAAAGGATCCACAGACTTTTTAATTTCATATGCCAACTCCCAGCCTTTTGAACACAGATTCTCCATTCTCCACAGATGAATGCTGTCTCTTCTGCAACCTCCGTGCTGCTGGAGCTGATTCAAAGACATATGGGGAATGAAGGCCTGTTAGAAGGAGAGGACAGCACCACTTCTGCTGAAGGCAGGAATGGAGCCAAATGAGCGCTTGTGATTTACAGATGGAGTCGAGACTGTGCCTGCTTAGCTCACTGCTCTGTCAGCCTTGGCAATTCGCACAGACAACTGTGGAGTCACAAACATTGGCTGAGAAACGTTGGCCTGGGAGAAGCCATCAGCTGCTCTGAGGTTTCTTGTAGGGAGGTATGGAAGCAGACCCCCACTTTATCACAGCCACCCTCTGGAGCACGGAGGATTCAAGTTTCTCAAGCAGCAGTAAGGGCTGTAAAGAGGATGTGTCTGTGCTGCGGCCCCCTCACAGCTGCAGGCTGCTGCAGAGGGGCTGGAGGCTTTCCCACCCGCAATGACTGTTTGCTTGCAGCTGGACAACGTGCAGGGTTGCTTCCAATGTCCACAAAAGGTTGAAGAATGTAGAGAAAACATCTCAGACAATAGTTTATTTGTGTTTAAAAAGGAGAAAAAGAGGCTCTTAGTGGCATGCATCAGTCCATGGCCAAGCACGTGTCTTTGGGGCTAAATAAATGGTGCCTCCATCAAAGGAGGTGAAAACTTCTCTGTCTTGCCAAGCTGGACCATGACACCTCCTCACGCTGCTGTCTCACCACAAGTGACAGGACAGCCTCTCCTAGTATGGAGTTCAGCAGCATTAGGGTCTCAACCTCTTTGTGTGTCTGTCAGTAGAGGGCAATGTAGCTACAAATAATTGACCTGCTGCCGGTCCCCACCCAACAGAAGGCACAGACCTTACCTAGTGCTTCATATTGCCATGTGTGACCTAACAGCATATCCTGCTGTTATGTGCCGTGTTTAACATACCACTAACTCTACATCATGCAGCTGATGCTGGAATGAAGGTCCAGGAGATTTGTTTATGAAGGCAGGTTCCTTTGCAGTCGTTGCTATTTGTGGCAGGAGGAAAGGAGGGGACGTTGCATTGGAATGGGCTTCCAGTGGGCGTTTGTTTACTGTACTTTGGATGCACTGGTTTATCAGCCCAGGGAATAAGTTAAAGCTTCCCAGCCTGCCTGTCTGGTTACAAATTCCAGTCTGTTCCTCCAAGCTGAATATAGCGAGCAGCTGGCTGAAGCTAAATGAATAAAACTGCCTCACAAAACAATGATGCTGGGCTCAACGTGTTGCACCCACATCTATTTTGAGTTTGGATATTTAAAGACTAAAGAGGCATGACAGGCACATTTATGGGGCAGCAATTACCAGCAGCCTGCAGACTGTGCCTTGGATGTGAACAGATTAACACCTTCATCCCCACATGTGTCAAATGTTCTAGTTAAAGAGTTCACCTTTACAAAGAAAGTGTCTCCGAAGAGCTGACAAGTCCTTCTACTTCTTGTATCTTCAGCATTTGCTAGGGTGTAGGATAGCTTAAAGTAGAAAATCTCTGTACTGCAGTCAACTCTGTCTAGAATACAGAGATGAAATGTAATGCTGTTATTTTACTCCATCCTATACCTTTTAGCAGTGGAAAAAAGGATCTAACAGGCCTTTATGGCTTATGATTTTCTAATTTCAGGGTAAACTCTTATCTCTGGAAGAATGGAAGCACTGCTAAGGACATCCATAGCACAAGGTACCTCAAGAGCAATTACTGCTTTTCCAAAGCTAATGGACAAGGGGAGGTTATTTTCTGTCCCTCGGGGCAATCAGAGCTAGGATATGAACAGATATTTGGGTCACTTCAGGAATTACTTTATCTCTTTCTCTTTTACCATCTTACTGCAACTATGAATTCCTGCAAATTGAAAGTGGGTGCTACAGGAGGTGATTGAATTTGTGTTTTGGGGCAAAACCTGGTAGCCTCTCTTGATTTCAGATGGAATTTAACATGTGCAATCCATATGACTTTGTGCTCAAAGCTGGCACGTGTGTGCTGACAAGCATGGCTGTCAGGACACTGTCATGGTACATAAAATGCACTCATGCAAGGCAGTGATAGGATGAGGCCTTAAAATGCATTTGCTGTACAATATAGCGTCATAAAACTGGATATTAGCAGTCATGAGAACATGAACTCCCAGAGGTTTTATAAGTTTAAGGTAAGTGCGGGTACCTGAAAACTCCAGACTCTGATTTCCCTCTTCAGCAGGAGGGAAGAAATATTCTCATTCTCTTTTAAATGAAAAGTTCCATCTTTCTTAAAAGACTCACTGACCAGTGACGTTCAGATCAGAGAAAGCTACCGATCATAGTACCAAGTGACACCATAGCTCAGGTTTAGGATTTAAGGTATAAATGAATGTAAAGTAAGAAGACATCTGGTCTAGGCTTCAACTGGTTAGCAGTGTAGACTGGCCCTCAGATATCTTGTGCTCTGATGCATCAGTAGTTGCATGAAACATAATGCAGAATACCTAGAAAATAGGAGAGGTTAAAAAATAGAGAGCCAAGAAATGCAAAATAAGATATTCACTCCTGCATCTGCTGTCATTTTCTGAAGTTTTGAAACCAGAACACTTCCAGCATCTCACCATGTAGTTGTGTATGCAGCAAACACAACTACAACAGTGAAAACAAGCAGTGGACAGAAAATTACAGTGGTGGAAAATACATTATCATACCCCTGCAGCTTGTCCCAAAATGGAATATGATTCAAATGCTTTGGTCACACCAATAACCTCCCTGTTAATGAAGTTGAGCATTTGATTAAATGCTTTGCAATATAAATAGGCCTGTTTCCAGTATTTGGCTCAGGCTTTTTGAAAGTTGAAAATTGAGTATATAATCATTTTGTGTGAAATAAAGAGATTGATTTTACTATGATTTCAAGAGAAGGCACAACTCTCATCCAGCAGAACTGAACATTCACACCTATATTCATATTGTAAGGCTTACAACATTTTGCTCAGGTAATTAAGGAGCATATTCTCACAATCCAGCACACTTAATTTAGCTGTATAACCCCTCTAAGCTGCCCATTAAGAGAGAAAGGCTTCTCTAGCGAGCTTATGAACCTAGCCTTGACCTCCACAGCACTGTTCTCTGTCTTCCAAGGTAAGACACTCAGGAGATCAGCTGGCCAGTTTAACCAGGGTAGCCATGCAATAATTTAGGCTGGAAGGGACCTCTGAAGGTCATCTTGTCCAAACCTCCACTCAAAGCAGGGTCAACGGGGCCAAGTTGCTCCGGGTCTTGACCAGCTGGGCTTTGTGTATCTCCAAGGATGCAGACTCCATAGCCTCTCTGGGCCACTTGTTCCAGTGTCAGACCTTTGCCTCATGATGAAAAAAGTTTTCCTACTATCTGACAGAAATTTCCCGTGTTGCAGATCATGATGTTTCCAGGCTGAACAAACCCTGCTCTTTCAGCCTCTCCTTGTACATCATCTGCTGCAGCCCCCAATCATCTTGGTGGCCTCCACGGGCCTCACGCCAGCACGTTGATATCCAGTGGAGTCCAAAAGAGGATGCAGTGCTTCAGATGTGGTCTCACACATGCTGAATGGAGGGCAGAAATCATTTCCCTCGGCCTGCTGGCTACTCTTATGCTAATAACAGCCCATCTGCAGCTGACCCTCTTTTCTGCAAGGGCACATTGCTGACTCATATTCAGTGTGTTGTCCACCAGGACTTCCAGCTCCTTTGCTGCCAAGCTGCTCTCTATCCATTTGATCCCTGCCTGTCTGGCTGCACAGGGTTATTCCAGCTCAGTCCAATGCAGGACTTTGCATTTGTCTTTGTTGAACTTGCTGAAGCTGCTGGAGAGAGTCCAGCGCAGGGCTACGAAGATGATCAGGGTCCTGGAACATCTGTCCTATGAGCAAAGGCTGAGGGAGCTGGTCAGTGTGTATAAATACCTCAAGGGAGGGAATAAGGAGGATGAGGCTGGCCTCTTTTCAGTGGTGGCCACCGACAGGACTGGTGGAAAAGGCTACAAATTGAAGCATCGAAAGTTCCACAGGAACTTAATGAAAAATTTCTCAACAGTGAGGGTGACAGAGCCCTGGAACAGGCTGCCCAGAGAGGTTGTGAAGTCTCCTTCCCTGGAGATCTCTAAAACCCGCAGTCCTGTGCCACATGCTGTAGGTGACCCTGCGTGTGCTGGAGGGTTGGACTAGATGGTCTCTACAGGTCCCTTCCAACCCTAAGGATTCTATGATTCTTTGATTAACTTCATGAAATTTTTCACAACTCAATTCTCCAGTTTATTAAGGTACTTCTGAATGGCAGCTCTACTTTCTGGCTTGTCGATCGCTCCCCCCAGTTTGGCATCATCTGCAAACTTGCCCAGGGGTCACTTTAGGACCTAATCAGTGGGACAATCTGCGTGCAGCCCCTCGCCCCAGGCATGCTCGGGGGCCTCTCTGCAGTGCCCTGCAGCAGGGCTCACACACAGCGCCCACGGAAGGCAGCCCGTGCCTCAGCCGTGGAGCACTTTGCAGTGCTGGGTCTGCTGCTGCCACGTGTCCCGGCGTTGGCAGATGGTCTTTCTAGGTGCCTGTCATTTTTCAGAATGAAGGATTGCGGTGAGTCAATGTCTAGGTTTTGTGTTTAGCACAATCTAGAGAATTTATTGTTGCAATAATGATATTAGGATGGCAAGCAGGAGACAAAATGTCATCATATTTGTTTTCAATCCATTTACCATTAGCCTGTACTGCTAAATTTTTAAGAACTAAGGGCAAGAGAAGTAACAGAGAATCTCTAATTGAGCTGAGAATCTTCCCTGTTTTCAGGAGTTTCCTATCCTGCTTTTTATCCTGATTTTAGGGCTCTTTGCTGGGACTGTCTTCTGCTGATTGCATGGACAAGATTTCAGCTAGTTCCAGTCCTACAGGCTAAAACCTCTGTTCCTGTCTCTGACCATGTTTTACTACTCTGGTAACTTTGCCAGAGCCATGTCTCCGATTGGAATTTGATCTAATAAAAGTCACAGTGTCTAGACAGTGGAGCAAACTCCGTGCTGGGGAAGCGGGAAGCCGGATCGCCGCGGTGCTGCACGGCTCCTGGCCACGGCTCCCGCACGCGCCTTCGGACCCAGCTCTTAGTGTCCGCTGGAAGATCCCAAAACCTCTTCTGCACAAGGGAGAGCCATCAGGCAAGAGCAAACTACATCTCCCCACCTCATGCAAATGCCATCCAGCACAAAGGGCTACGCTCTTTCCCAGGGACGTGACTACAAAGCCAAGGAGCCGCGCTCACACTGCCTGTTAATAAACGCAGCGCTAGGCAGGCGAGTGAGACCTCCTCTTTACGGGCCGGTTTTTGGCAGTGCCCCACGTGTGAGCTCCACGTGTGAGCTGCCGGGCACAGGCGCCGCGTCGTGCGCAGCGATCGCTGCATTGGCTCCCACCTGCTGCAGGAATCATTCGCTGT
Organism: Rhynchotus rufescens; assembly: GCA_032273925.1. Lineage (NCBI taxonomy): Eukaryota > Metazoa > Chordata > Aves > Tinamiformes > Tinamidae > Rhynchotus > Rhynchotus rufescens. Next base: position 21,456 of record JAVCKT010028756.1, read on the forward strand.
GGCTTCCTTATAAATAGCCTACACCTAACGCAAGTGCTAAATTAAATTAGACTTAAAATATTCACACGGTCTACACCTGGTCCCTTGCTAGTGGCAGCTAACCACTACAACGCCAGTAAATGCTCATTTCTCGAGCAAATCTCTCTGCCATCCTAGGCAGCTCTGCACTGAGGGAGCTAGTTGGGGAGTTCTCATCCGACGTGACTTGAGTGAGGGCTGCGCCGGGTCCTTGACCATCGCTGAGCTCATTTCTGCCACCCAAAGGGGCCACCCCTGCATTTCCTTGTCACTGGTTTCCAACCAGAGATTATTTATGTTTGCTATTTTTGTATCACACTAAATGTACCAGGTACTTTAAATATTGAAAAAAAAGGAAGAAATAAACACATCTTGCCTTTTCAGAGATGCTGAGAGCAATCTCCAGTAGCAGAGTGGGTACAGGCATCTCTCAAAACACAGGCCTGTTTTTATTCAAGGTATGTAGTAGGTCTTATCCTAAAATCTTCTTGTTTTTCACTAATGCACTGAATAAAGGCTTGATAATGTGGCCTTCTGGTTTAGGCATTGCTGCACAATTGCCTCCAGGTAGTATCATGATAAAAGGTGCTGTATTTTTAGCATCTAACTTTGGCCTAAAAGACAACTTGTCCTGCTAGCAAGAGAACCCTTACAAGAGAAAACAGCTACTGATGCATAAATTGCCCAATAGGCAAGGACTGTATCTGAGAAAGTTATTTACACCCCAGGTATAACTGCTGTGACTGGTCTCACTGGTCTGGGACTTTCAGACATTCACAGAGCATCTGCCATTCACAGAGTTGGACAGTGAACAGAGTGAAATAAGATAAGATAAGATAAGATAAGATAAGATAAGATAAGATAAATAAAATAAAATCCCAAAACAGAAGAAAGATGTTGTAACTTCCAGAGAATTGATTTTTATATTAAAACCAAAGAAATACTTCCCATTCTTATTTTAACGAACATTTATGCTTATTGTAATGGTAAGGCCAGATAATTCAGAAGGAAATCTTTGCGCTCTGGCCTGAGCAAAACAGTTGGGGTTCATTCTTTTATTACAGTTTTGACTGTCAGATTCTAAAAAAAAAAAACATTGCTCATACTTCTTTATTCAGGATCTTTCAGTCTACATGTTCCATACAGCAGGATTTTCATGTTTAGGCTTTGAGAAGTAATGAGTATAAAATATTTGATGCAATTTTGTCATGCAGAGAGAAACACTAAGCAAATGTTTATCATTCAGGTGCTGGTGAAACCAAAGTGAAAAAAAAAGCCCTTGAAAGCTACTGTGAGGGTAATGTTTAATGTGTTAAACCGAGGACTATATCTTCTAGAAAGCTGTAACTGAGTGAGAGGCATTAAAAGCAGCCTCTGCAGGCTCTGTAAAGCCTTGCATACCGTTCCTTTCGGCTCTTACTTATGAGCCTTGCTCTTTATGGTGTGGAAGCTGTGCCAAAAACTGTATCCCTATAAACAGGACTTACAACTTGATCACTTTTGAAATGATAAAACACCAATAACACTTAGGGCACCCAAGTAAATGACAAGCAGAGTTATGAATACCAAGTATAAAATATTAATGGTTTTCAAGTTGCCTGCTATGTGCTGAGTATCGGGTAAAAATAGGGACACTGTCTATTCTCATGGTTTATAGACCTTACTTTTTAACCAGGAGCCTGCAGTCAGCCTGTTAGAGCTGATTTCACCTGTGCTCTTCGCCAGCAAACCTTTACATTCAAGGTCATTCAAGGCATCCAGCAGGAAGGCTGAAAAAGAAACAAGATTTTGGAGACTGGTTTTCCACTCCCTCCTTTCCCTGGGAGAATGTGGACAAGCCAAAGTCTCACGTTCCCCATTTCTAAAAGGCTCATGACAGCACCTTGTTACCTTGCAAAGATGCTGAGGATAAATGCATTAAAGACTGTGAAACTATCAGGCACTAAAAAGGGAGAAGTATTCTAGGTGGATGCAGGGTAGACAGGTTGCCCTGGAAAGCCCTGAGTGAGGCATATGTCTCAGTGCTTACAAATCTTAGCTGACACATCTGTTAGGAGTGAATATTTTCTAGCAATAACACTCTCCACGGAACAGACCCACAGTGTGTTGCAAATCATGCACTGGAGCAGGTGCCATATTTCTGACGGTTTGGTCCATCACATGTATTTTTGGAACTCTTAAAACTCTCAGATCCTCTAAATCTAGATTGAGCACCTTATCTATGTTGCGACATATATATATATTCATAGCTGAAATCCTGGTTATGTCTGTCAATACTAATTAGAAAATACTAATGTGCTTAAATTTAAGCCCACTTAATTTGTAGAAAACTATTCAGGTGCTGTCACTCAAGTTGGGACTTTGAAGAATATTTAACTTGTTGATTAAGTGCTTAACATAACAGATTAATGGCAAATTTTCTGTCCTACATTTCTCGCAGTCACATGATGACCCATATAAATACTTGAGTTCTGCCTCATACCTTCCACTGTGATCAGCATCATGTAATCCCAAATTAGGCAGGACTGGAAGAGGTGCACATGTGTATTCCCGTGGCAGGTTACCCGCTAGCAACTCGCTGGTGCTGCTCACTTGCTCACACGTGAGATGCAGCTGCCCGCTGGTCAAATCCAGGGGGAACAAGAAACAGCAGCTCCACAGAACTTTTCCTGTCTCTGCTCTGTGTGTGGGAAGGGAGCAGGGAGACCTAGGTGGGACTAGGCAGTCTCTTCCAAGAGCCTGGGTATTATTAAAGCTCCCAGGTACTGTGGGTCAAGGTGGAATTATCAACACTAGCTGCCTCTATGCCTAAAAGCTTCTGTCTCAGCAAATCCTGGCCCTGGCCTCATTTTGCACAAAAATGAGCTGGAAGGTGACACCCTGTGCCATGGGGGCCTGGGGCTTTGTGCAGGGAGGCAGTAGCGTGGTGGCACAGAGCAGAACAGAGCACCAGCACTGCCAGCACTGCAGCTTTCATGGTGAGTTTTTCCCTTTTTTCCTACAAGTCTTAGAACCTGGAATCAAGTGTATACAGGAGATCTGCAGCATAAAACAAACCAAACTGCACACAAGAACTCCCCATCAACTAGCTAACTCTTCTTAAAGAGAAGCACCAGAAAATCTTTGGAAAAAAAGACTTAAAATGCAAAAGCTCTCCCATTTTGGCCACGAGTTATTGTAAAATCTTAAGATTTGTGGGCCAGTGGAGGTACCGAATGTTGAGTCTTGCTTTGAAGAGCAGCACATAGGGCAGGGAAGAGAGGCCACCTCTTTCCCCAACAGCTGCCTGCAACGAGGGCAGCAGGAATACCCCTAGGCTCTGCCTGTCCTTGTGTGTCCCCATCCCCACAGCAGAGCAGTCCTGCACTTCTCTAGCTTATGATGAATAACCCATGGACCCTGGTAGTCCATGGGGCCCATTTCTGTCCCCTAAGCTACGGTGTTTACAGCGCTGAGCTACAAAGCCCTTACCCAGCTGTGTTTTTCCTTGCAGATGTCATTTAGGGAGGTGGAAGCTGAAGCCCTTAGATGCTCTCTTGCCTTACAGGTCTCCCTTGATGTGTTTTAGGCCAGGAATAACGCATGTTTAACCCCTGCCTTGTTTCAAAAGCTGAAAAAATCCAGCCTGGTGGTTGAAACCAATTAAGTGGTTGGAGCAAACCTTAACAGCAGAGATCACCCACTGGAAATGTCCTTCACTTCTATGTAGGGTCACAGAGCCCATCTTGTCTCCAGCTGCTGACATGCCATCCCCATAGCTGCCGCAATTACTTTGCTGTGTGACACCAAGGAAGAATATCCAGGGATTTTTACTCATTTTAATGGGATTTAGTGGTAGAAAGGAGGTAGAAAAATACTGCATCACCAACCAGTTCTCATTGAATAGCACCAAGTAGTCCTCTCACTGTAATTGGGAAAGCATCTGACTCAGATGATGTGTTCTGACCCACGAAGGACTCAGTGTGATAAATGACCCCAAGGTTCTGTTCAGGGATTAGGATTTTGGGGGTTATCTACATCCACCTATGCACTTACCCGTCAGCTTGTCTGCAATTAAGGAAATCAGATTACTGCCTGCTTATTTAACTGATGGATTTTAAAGATGCAGTGCATCATTAAAATAATGTGTTATTACATGATACACAGGTTTACAAATGGCTATAACTCTAGGTCTTGTGACAGTGACACATGGAGTCTGTGACGTTGGATTGGTTTATTCCTTAACATGTGTGTGGACTGAACTAATATATTGTTGTTTACTGCGGTGCTAAAGAAAAGAGCTCATCACTTATTTCTAAGTGCTAATTCTAGTACGTGTTCACTTCACTGGGGGTTGGTTTTTTAACAGTATTCCCAGGGTATTCTGGATGTTGGTAAATATTCATTGGCAAAAACATCCCCACATGACTGGAATTCACTCCCAGCAGGCATTAAATTGGAACAGAGGAACAAAGGATATGCCAGACTTGATCAGACCATTGGCCTGTCAAGCCTGGTACCCTGCCTCTGGCAGCGGCCCATTCTTCATGCTTCAGACAAAAGGGGGAAAAAAAGCAAAAAAAAAGCACCTGTCTGCAAATGCATCCCAAATACTTAACTCAAACCTGCTACTTCATCTTAAAGTAGTTGGGGCAGGAGTTAATAAGAACCAAATAACTGGTTGTTTTCACTTATTTTTTTACTGCACTTTATTGATCATTTAATTATGAGATACCTTTAATGCATATGCAGCTTCTGAGTTTGCCTGAAACCCTTGAAAACGAGCTGTGGCTTCTCAGGGCTAATGCTGCTGGGTGAACTTCTAAGAAATCCATCAGCTTTAGCTCTGGCACTTTGATACACAAACACCATCTTTCACTTACAGCTCAACGGTGAAAATTGCGGAGGTGGGAGAGTGGCCCTGGGGTCAGCACGTTGGGTGACTTCTGCAGAACTGGATCGGTGCGCTTAGTTTAATTCCAACAGCTAGGCTCTGCTTTTATTATCGTAGTTTATCCTGCATTACGGCTGTGTCACCCTGCTCAGGACCAACTGTGCTGGCCCTTGTGCAAGCCTGCTTTGCAAGTGACAGGCTGGAAGCTGTGCCAGGGGACTGAACCTGGGAAGCAGGCAGGAAAAATGAAAGGTGGGCTAGTGTATATTCCTCAGGATGAAATTAATGGGTTTCTCTCACACAGCAATATTAACATGTATCACCTGCCTGCTGAGTGCATAGTTTTATTGGCAGTATCAGTGGGAAAGCTGAGGGACATGGAAACAGTGATGTTCTCAGCCCAGATGTACTGTCCTCTGGAGCAGGTCTGGGGTGTGCTTGTGGGAACCTCAGCATCGTGGCACTCAACACTCAGGCTTGCTCCTTAAATAAGGGCTTTTAAGGGCCCTTAGAGGCCTCCAGGGCTTTGTTTTTCATGGGCAACACATGAATAATGCAAATAGGCAGCATCTCTGTGTGCACATGTGGAGGTCAAACCCCTGGGTCTGTGAGCAAGCAGAACCTCTGTTTTCAGGCGAGGAAAAAGGGGTTTTAGATCAACTTATTTTCTTCAAAGTTTGAATCCCTCCTGCCTCAGGGCTGTCTCAAGCACTTCCACCGGGAAACCTTTGATCCTCCCTGCACTATATTATATAAGAAATAACCGTGGTGAAATCCTTGTTTCTGAGCCTAATAGACTGTAGATGTGTATGGTGTGTGTCAGTGTTGTATGAAACTACTGAGTATGAAAAATGATGCTCACAGAACAGTGCAGCAAATGTTTCCTGCACTAAACACCTGACTGCAAAGGGAGGAGGACGTGATGAAAGGGACCAGTGCTTTGACCTTAAAAGCTATTCTGAGCACATTCAGTTTTTATGGAAAACTCAGTCAAGAATGGACATCTGTGTTTTCAATCTGTTAACTTTGATGGCTTGGATTTTGGCAGCTTTAAAAGATTTTTTTTTAAAAAAGCAGCCCAATCAGGGCAGCTCCTTGTGCTGAAGTAGATAGTTGTGAGGGGATTAGGGATGAAAGTGAGGCTGAAAAGCCAAGCCAAGTGCTGGAGGTGGATCCAAATCTCTGAAAACAGCACCAGGGCTCTCTATTCCTCAGCTGGTAGCTATTTCTTGGAGGACTTGGGCTGCCTGGTGAAAACACATCAGCCCCACGAAGGATCCTGGAGCCAGAGTGACAGGTTGGTCTCAGAGGAGAGCAAAGGTCTGATTTCCACCATCTCTGGATTTCTCTCTGCTCTCCAGCTGCTTAGCACTATTCGGTGTCAGCAGCATTTTCCCAGACTCCGTTTTGGTGCGGCATGTGTAGCGGGTGTCCTCGCCGAGCCCTGGGAAAGACTGTCTGGTTGCAGTGCGCTTGTCTGCGACGTGCCTGCGCGGAACAGCTTCCCATCCAACCGCACAGTCCCCGCAGTGCTGGCCTGTGCTGTGTGGAGCTGCCGGGGCACGGGAAGTCGGCCTGGGAGCCCTGGGGGAACCAGCAGCACGGTGCCCCTCACCGCTCCCTGGGGCTTGTCCGGGACACGGCGGGCGCGCTGGTCATTCCAAGCTCTTCCCAGCACTTTTAGAGCCATCAGAGAGGAGCAGTTCTCACCTGTGCCTAGCCTCTATGGACTTTAGGTAATGTTTACTTGCTGGAGGTAAGGAAAAAGAGGAGTGCATATACCTGAGAAAGATGTGGAAAACCAGGGAAGAAGTCTGAGGAAAAGTGGAGAGCCTCCTACAGGTAACACACATGTCCTGAACTGTGCTCCTGTTTACCAGTAAAATAGGTTTGATTCACTCTCTTAAGAAAGGACTCAAGATATTTGCCTGACTAAGCCTGTCACAGGGCAGGAGGTTCGGAGAAAGGCACTTAGAAACTTTTTGTAGCTGGGAGGCTGAATGCCAAGAGAGAGATGTGCACGGTGCCCATGCCAAGGCATTCGTGAACCTGGGCTACTGGTGGCAGCGAGGCAGGCAGAAATATCCATCATCAGACTGGAACATCTAATGGCAATAAGCTGTGATAACGATATGCTAAAGGCAAATGCTTTTGCAGACGTCCTGGAGAGCTGAGCTGAAGAGCTGAGACCTCTATATCGGTTGTGAAAATACAAATATCCTGGTAAATATGTAGGCTTGGGAGTAAAATGGGAGTTCAAAGCACTGCTGAACATTGTCCTGAGATATGTCAGTTTGGTGGAGAGGACAACTGCTGTGACACGCAGGGTCTTCTGTCCCAGCGAGGAAGGCTGGGGCCAGATGGGAGACAAGGATTTGCAGGCTGCCCCGCTCCAGCAAATCGCCCTGCAGCTGAGTGGCAGCCGTGCTTGGGCTTCCCAGCCCTCTGACAGCCTGTGACCATTCCCGTTCAGGGTAATTAAGCAGTAACGACTGACAGAGAGGGCATTTCTTACAAGCTAGCATGTGACGGCAGATGTTTCGAGGCTGAAAGATAATCCAGTCAGTAAACAGCAATAGGAAATGCCAGCCTGGTTGGTCACTGTAAGCCATTTGTTTAAAATTTAGACTGGTGAAAGGGCAGGGTTACGTTGCCAACATCTGTGATGTTTATAATGAAGTAAGGAGAAAGAAAAGGACCATACCAGCCCTTTCTAGTCTCCAGCAAGCACAGAAACACTGAACATTTGGAGTTATTTTTGATTACTTTTCTAGAACAGCATGCAAGGCTCAGCCCTTATGGAGTTTCCAAGCTGCCATGTGGCTTGTGTGGATGAGTAGTGAATGTCTGAGCAGACATATGGTGAGGTGAAGAACCAGCCTGTGCAGGTTGAAGCAGACACTGCCAATTCACTTTCTGCCACTGCTGGGCAATTAGGCACATCAGGACCTCAGTGATTTTTTTTTTTTTTCCTCTCTTCATGTCTGTAACTGAGAAGACATGAAATATCTGCAGGGCCCATGATGACTTTTCCTGCCATTGTCTTCATCTGCCCCCCTGCCAAACAGTCATTAAAAAACAAAACAAAAAAATACTGTTTGAGCTGAATGTATCTCTGTACCAAGGGATCATGCAATGCCCTCTACAGCATTCAAGTCTTGCCTTGGGATTGCATATGGCTCATGGATGAAGCAGCTACACAAAGAGGGCTGTTGTGCTGACAAGTTCCTCTGGCACAATAAAAGTCTCTGCCATAGGAATAAAGCTCCTTTGTGCAGGGAATGGAGTGTTTCCAGGGGCCAGTGTGATGCTGTGGAAGGAACATCCCTCAAGACGGGCAGCACCAGGCATTTGCCACCTTCCTCTTGCGACGCAAGGAGCTCCCATCTGCCTGCACCCAAGGCCTGGGCTTCACGTGGTGGCTGGAGATGCTGAGAGCCCCAAACAAGTGCTTACACCTTTGCAGAGATGCCTCCGCCTAAACGCTCTTCAGATGCTGCTCCAGACCCAGCTCATAAGCTGAGGACGTCCCTGCTGCTTCTCCTTCCCAAATGAAAAGCACTCTGCAAAGACAGGGGCGCTTGTGAGCCCTGTGCTCAAAACCACATCTAAAAACAGGCTGTCAACAGAGGATCAAACCAGGCATCGGCTGCCTCTAAAACCACATGTAAGACCTGAGTTTAGGCTGAAGCGGCCAAATGAGCGTGGCCAGTGGCTCATGTGCCCACGTCTCCTGCTGTCCCTGGACCTGAGCGTGGCTGTGAAGCGGAGCTTTCATGGCCACATGGCGAGGGACAGCCGTGAGGCCTGGGCCTGCCCCGCCATGGCTGCGCGGCTCCAGGGACACAGCTGCTGCTGTGAGCACAGGGCGTTCGCTGGCCCCTGAGGTGAAGCCTGGAGACGAATGATCCAAAACAAGGGTGCCCAGCAGCTGAGCAGGAGCGTTGTAGCAACGACCGCCCAGCCTGGCCAGCGGGAACGGGCTCTGCGGGCGCCAGGGTGAGGGCGAGGAGCTGCCACGCGCCTCGGAGAGGGCTGCCTCTCTGTAGGTTCAACATGTAAATACCTAACAGGGTGTATTCGAGCAAATCCGCCATAACTTGAGACCTTGCAGCGGGGCCCGAACAGGTGCCGGGGCTTTTCTTTCCATGGCCGCGGCAGCTGCGAGCCGCCCGCCCCTCCCCAGCGCCGGATCAGGGCCCATGGCCGCCCTCCTCCCCTCCCGCCCGCCGCCTCCCCGGCCCTTTTTGTCTGCCTGCGAGACGCTCTCCTCGCCATTCAAAGGGAGCAGGGGGGAAGAAAAGGGAGTCGTGATTTATTAGCTCTGGCGCACAGGGCAAGGTTTTGACCTCAGGTGTGAATCTGAGAAAAATGTTATTTTTCCAACAGCCAGCCCTCTCCGAGTGAATTAAAACTGCTATTGTGAGGAAATGTATTAAAGCCATTTCGGCTTTTATGACAATATCAACGTGGTTGCTTTATAGAGTGCAGAGGATGTAGACTCGCCCCAAGGTGTTTTATAATCACGGCTTTAAAGCGAGAGAATTTGCCTACAGAGCTGAATCGATGGGCACATTTAATGAAACATTAATGGCTGCTTTTGTGGATGCAAATTCGGGGGCATGTGTGTTCCCGCGTCTCTCCGTGCTGTCCTGCAGCTGCAACTTAAGCTCTTCTGCTGTTAGCGAGGCTCATAATCCAGCAGCACAGTTTTGCTGGAGGAGCTTTACATCATCTTCTAATGTAAACAATATTGTAAGAGAGTCCGACAGCCCCGCAGGATTTTCATTGAGCAGTGATTGATGTGGAAAGGGATGGGACTGCAGTGATTCTGCATCAGTCACAGCTCTCGCTTGGCTCTAAAACTGACCCTGTTAGCACAGTCTGACTTGGATCATTTGTCTCAGAAGTACCAAGGGATTTTAAAACAGCTGTGGATTCAACCATTTCAAATGGGAACATATTTTTGGTTTGTGGTAAGAACAACATAAACCGTATGTGTTTCAGAGCCCAGGCCTCAGCATTCCTGGCTTGTTTTGTCAGTGTGTCTTTGCTTTCCTCCTCGGCTTTTGCACATGCAGCTCCACGGCTGCTTTTTTTGGTTTTGTTTTTCCACTTCAGGACTTCCTCCCTTTTTGGCTCCCTCCTGCCCTCTCCCCAGAAAAAGACAAATATAAAAATTAAATAACCTTCATTTCTTATAGAGAGGTGAGAGTTTAAGCTCCAGCAATGGTTAAGCAAAGGAAGTATTTGTTTGTCAGCCTCTGATGCATCTCCCATCTGGCGTATTTTCTCTTAAATGTTGTTGATCATACAAGTCCCCACTGGTAAAAGCAAGTACAAGACGTCATGGCAGAATCGTGTGCAGAAACGGTGTTTTGCCAGCCGTCTCCGTGTGTCCAGATGGGTCTCTCATTTCACTAATGCAAAATTACTCTGATTTTTCTTCTCCCCTTCCAAGGCCTTTCCACCACTCCTCCCCTTTCCCTTCTGCAGGTTCCTTCCTCAGTGACATCTGTTCCAAGCTGTGATGGACTGAGATCTGGAGCAATTACCACAGTTTGCATTGCCTGAACCAGCTTGCAATGCACGTTAAAAACACAAGCACTCAAAGTCAACAGGGTGTAAAAGGTAACACAGCCCCCCACCTCAAAGCTAATGATGTTTTGCTGTATGAACAAGAGCTGTGGATCTTAATTTGCTGGCTCCTTTCTCATTTGTAAAAATTTCAGCTGTTTCTTAATGAAGCCAGCCAGGTTCCCATAATGTGATATTATCACAACTCTCATGTTAAAGATCTTATATTTCACCCCAAGCACCTGTGGCTGCTCAGCAAGCGGGAAAGCTCTAATGTGACAGCTTGGATGCAGATTTTGTAGTGGGAAAAGCCTGATTTTGGAAATGCTCCTCTACCTTCCTTGAGGCCAAGCGCCACATGGCCTGGGGGCCTGTGACCTGCTCAGGGTACCTGCTGTCTGAGGCAGGAATGACAGGTTCTGGGCTACAGACAGCAGCAGTGGATTAATATCACAGAGAGAGTGAGAGCCGAGTTATTTCCGCAATCCGTTCACATAATGGATGGGAATGTCAAGATGCCGCCATGTGAAGTATGAGCACCTTGGAACAAAACAAAAAATTACTGGCGGTGTCAGCTTTCAGGAATGTACGAGCAGAGGTGGCGGAAAGCTGCACACGCAGCACTGCCTTTCCTCAGCAGCTTCCTTTCTGGATAAAGTGTGACCTTAGGCCCTCGCCTCTTCCTTCACCGACAAGCACGCAGGGATCAGTTCTAAACTAAAGCCTTGCAGACACTTTCTGCAAGGCCAGTGGGTTTTTTGGCAGGCGCTTCTCAGGCAGGCACCCGGCTCAACATGGGTTTGTGACTTGGATGCATGTGGATTTGGTCAGAGGACTATGAATAAATCACGGAGTTTGCAAACCCTTTCTCTGCTTTTCTGCCTCTCTGCTGTGGACTACTCAGTGCTCATGTGCGGCATGGCACATGGATTGGTATGGCAGTGTCTCCTGTTCACTGCTCACTGTTCAAAGTACCACCTTTGAATCTGGAGCTTCAGGACCAAGCTGAAGCTGGAACATATAATCATTGAATCTTAAAATAACTATGGCTGGAAAAGACCTTCAAGATCATCAAGTCCAACCATAAACCCATCACCATTATGCCTGCTAAACCATGTCTCTAAGTGCCACATCTACATGTTTCTACACATCTCATCCACAGAGTGAACACTGCCAGTGATTCCACCACTTCCTGAGCAGCATAGGTGAGAGCTAACACTGAGAGGTCTCTAATCATGCTGGTGGTGAACTGAACTCTGTGGTCACTGACCTCCTGGCTGGAGGTTTAAGTGCTGTCTATCTCATCAGATGGACATCTGATGCACATTAAGTGCATCTCCATCATCAGAATTGGTCTAAATACATTTCTCTGACCATGAACGTAGATTACATTGGAGAGCCAACTGCCCTCTGCCTTATAAAAGATCTTTTAATTTAGGAGCCACTGTTCTTGGTCACAGCTCAACGGCAAGCCTCAGTCCCCAGGGCTGCAACAGGGCTGGCTTGTGGCATTAAAATGAAATTTGTATTTTTCTATAGAAATTATATATTTCCCTAGGAAAGCTTTCCTGGCTTTGCATTGGGTCAGTGTGTTGAAGAGCACTGCTCTCCATTTGGAAGGAGCCAGGCCCAGGCCCATTGAGAGCTACAACGTGATAGAAGCAGAGAATTTCCCCAGGAGTTCCTATATTTCATGCCTGAGACTGAACGGCAACTATTATCTCAGAGACAAGCTGGTCTGACTACTACGTCAAAAGAGCTGTGAAAATAACTGCTTTCTCCTCAGTAAGTATTTTGTCACTGGATAGCCCTCAAAATCTGGATAAATAGATGTCACTTCTTCCCTCATCCCAAACGAGCTATGAGATCACTGATGTAAACAGATGCAATATAAATGTCATATCCTTTGAGGAGACCTGAGGAGCTTACCTACAGCCTGTCAGGATGCTTCAAGGGGCGAACACTATTTCTGGTCTATAAGTCCTGTGTCACCAACGCTCCCCTCATGTTCCAAGATGTTTCACTCCCAGGAGAATGGGAATTTCCCAGAATTCAGATCTTACGGCCTGACTTGAATTTAGGTTCAAGGTGTAAAAAGGTCTGGGATCAGAATGTGCTGGAATAATTTAGTAAGCCATATGAGGTCACTATTGCTTCTTAAAAATACATCTTGAAGATAATTTACCTGGCAGTAACTTGACCTGGAAGAGTGAGGTCTATCTTCCTGGCATACTCTGTCTGCGTAGCTCGACAATCTCTACATAAATTTGAGATCTTTCATTCCCCAGATGGTTGCTATTACTTATAATCTCTTAATGCAAAAAGTATTCCTTCCAGAGGCCCCTTTCCTTGCCTTTCTTATCTTTTTTTCCCCTAAAATAAAAGGATTTATTGGATTTTGCTTTGCCTTAGGAACTCAGGCCCACACCTTTACCCATTGTAATTTGGTCAGTTAACCAAAAGCCTTATTTTATACCTTGTCACACCTTGTTATACCTCAGGACTTCAAACATTTGGGACACATTGATTAAAGGAGCACTGTTGAAAGCTTTTGCTTGTCAACTTACCCCACAGCATTGCTGAGAGTTACTTTTGCAGGGAGTAGAACAGTGGTGGGAATGTGGAAGAATTGCTGGGAGGATTCCTGTGCAGGGAATGGTCCCAGCCGCTCTCAGTGGTTGTTATGTGGCTCTTTACTTTTCTCAGACCAGCAGTGCGTTGGTCTCTGCCCATGCTATAACATTATGGCTTTTCTCAGTGCTCTGGACTCTCTCCATATCCCCAGTTGCCTTCCTCAGTGACAGAGGAAATTTAATGGCTCCTCTCAGCACCACATCAGACTCTTGCCAGTTGCTTCTCTCTGCTGTCTGAGGTGATGTCCCTTCTCCCACACCCACCTCTTGTATTATCTGAAGCACCAGGGGATTTCTGCTGCTCTTTGAGCTTTGGCTGCTGGGGCATGAAACACCACCTCAGCATTTCCATGTGCTAGAAAGGATGGTTTCGCTTCTCTTTTGGGTTTCTGGGTATTTTAACCTCTGGAGACTAGCTGACTGTAGGCTCCACTTCCTGCTCCTTTACCATAAAGAGCAAGCTCTGAAGAGATGCCCCATCCTCGTGACCAGGTGCTATGGGAAACACCACCCACCTTTGCTAAGGTTAGATGAATGAGGGGAAGAACCAGCCCAGCTAGAAGAAAGCGGTAACTCGAGTCTAGCATCTGACCACGCTGGGCAAGACTGTGCTTACCTGCGATGTGCCCACCGCTTTGGTCACCAGATGGTCCTTTGCAGAGGTCCAGCATCAGCAGTCACCCCTGTCTGTGTGTTGGGGCTTCTCTCCAGAGGGGTTTTGGAGGGGAGGGAGATGTCCCAGCCCCAGGCTATGGCACATGCAAGGGGAGTCCCAAGGGATCAGGATTCTGGGAGCACTGCACCATCACCTTGTCCTGCTACACTCCCAGCCCACAGGAGCTGGAACACAGCAGAACTTTGTTGTTCGGGCTCAATTTTATGCCACAAGGAGGGCTGTTACCATGACATGTCCATCACCAACAGGCTCCAAACACTGCTCAACCTAGGAAGCAAGGGAAGACTGAGAAAGGTGCTGTTCATTTATTAGAATATATGGGCCTTCAAAGAAGCGTTTAGTGATGTAAACCTACTTTACATTTCAGTGTAGGAATTATGGTAGTCTGGATCTATGTGATTTCTCTCAACAGTATTTTATCTTTCCTACTAAAATAATCTGGACCCCTAGTCATTACCAGTGTCTCCTTTTCATTATCTTTGTGCCTCTTTTTAGCAGCGTGACAAATGCCTCAGAAATGTCAGCTTTAAAGAGTGACTAAACCTTCACCCACACTTTTAAATTGGGACAACCGAGAAAGAGCTTTTACATAAGGTGAGGTAAAGCATTACAGACATCTTATCATTTCCCCCCTCCGCTCTCTCTTCCAGAAATCTGCAATATTAGCTTCTATTTGCTTTTTCTTTTCAGCTCATGACTCCACTTCTGACTGGAGGCTGCAGTGTTTAAGCAGGGCTCTGATGATGTCTGGAACATTAGCACAAGGCAGTCAGGGAGCAGACGGCATGTGACCAGGGAGGCTAAACTGGGATGCTGTGATTCACCTAACTCACTTCCCTATTCCTGGCTCTGCTTTGAGGTCCAGCCCTTGGAGTTCTTGTTCTTGGAGGTCGTGACACGACGCTGGAGCAGCCCAGCCGGTGGGGGCACTTGAAGGATTGCTGGGCAGCAAATGCATGAAGTAGGGTGGCAGATACAGAAGGGGAATCAGAGAGGGAGCACACTGAAAGCCCCCCAGGGTATGAAATGGCTTGTTTTACTAATCCCATTGCAGAAGGTGAAGAATTTCCTGCTTCTCTGCAAGTGAGGAGCACTCGGCCCCAGCTCCTCTCCCGCTCCCCTTCCCTGTTCTGTGCTTCTTGCAGCAACTTTCCCAGCACACTGTCATCTCTGACTCTTCCTCCCACTGCTTAGTCAATAGCTTGTAAGTGGTGGGAGGTGTGGGGGTACCCTTAGTGCTCCTGGAGACTTTATTTAGCAACCTTTGAGTTGTGAAAATTGTGCAGCTTCAGCAAAATTTTCATCTCATCTCATAAATTGTGGGTTTTCTACAGAACGAGAATTTTAATGGAAAAGTTAGGGCTATGTCTCTTGTTGGGTTATTACTTATGGTGAGCTCACTCACTTAAGTGCATTTTACTTTTAAATTATGCGACAATATCATAACAAAGAAGCAAAATCTCAGTCCTTGTAAGAGAGCACGAAGGCCTGAATCTGAAGTGCGCAAGAAGTAGAAAGCAGAAATGAAAACGCTGCTCCCTGCCTTGCAATGTGGCAAGACCACATTGCCAAAATGTTTATTTAAGTCTATTCTGCCATTGCAAAAACTACTGCTGAAGACAAAAAGGAGGGGGATTAAAGCCACTCTCTTGTTTGATATTCAGTAGGTGGCTCAGTACTACCATAACACTGAGAGGAACTTAGCAGGGAATGGGAAACATTGGCTTGTAGGAGAAATACAGGAGAAAAAGCATGGAGCAAACAAGGATCAAGGCAAGAGGCATTTAAAGCTGCTTAAATTGGAAAGAGTCTCTCCCGTTTGCCTTTCCCACCCCGTCCTTGCAGCCAGGCCCCATGGGATGTGGGGCACACATTGCTCTTATGGCACAGGGGTGCCATGAGCAGTCCAGGTGACAGCATCACTGGAAGAAGCAGCTACTAGGAATGTATTTGTGCAGGTACTTTGTAAAATGTTTACAGGGAAACAAAAAGCCACAGCCTTGAGCTCTGATATTGGTTGCAAATCATAGAATGCTTAAGGTTGGAAGGGACCTCAGAGGCCTCTTGAGCTGTGATATTGGCTGCAAGTGGCCTGGGCCTGCAGCGCACGGCACGTGCCCTCCTGGCTGGCAGGGCAGGAGGTGTGTGGCACTGGCAGCCTGTGGGGCACGATGTCTGCCCAGCCTTAACAGCATCCTCTGCCTAAAGTGCACCACACTCCCTCCCCAGCTGCCTTTTGTGTCTCAGGTCGTTCTTCTCTCCCATCTCTCAGTCTGCATCTGCTTTTTATTCTGCTTTTGCTTCAGTGAACCACCCAGAGAAGAGCATTGGAGTCATGAGGCAATGTTAATATTTGGATTTTCCTCTTCTCCTGTCTGCAGTCTGGGAAAAACTCCTTAAATTGACTAGCTAGGAACCTTCCATTGCGTTAAGCCGTGGACAACTACCCTGACTGCTCCCCTTGTACACGTCTCTCTCCTCTGAATGTTTCATGCTCCTCATCGCTCCTTGTCCAGGCTCTGTGGATCACCATATGGTCTCACAGCAATAGGAGCAATGGAATCTCAGTCACAGTCATCACTGTTGCCTTTCGATCAGGGTCCTCTTGTGTCCGTGAGCATCCTCTGCACCAGCCCAGCACCACCCCGTGCTTGACACATTTATCTCCTCCTGTCACTCCTTCACTCACACCTGCTACTATGTCCCTAGTAAGCAAGACTGAAAGAGGTTCAGATCTCCTCTCATTCCCACATCTGACAGCATTTCCAGCAGAAACCCAAGACTTTCCCCCATTTTGTGCCTGTTCATGTTTCTCCACAGGGTACAGAGCAGGGAGGCCTGGTGAGCAGCAGCATCACCAGTCTCCCCAAGGAACATCCCACTTCAGCACAACCTGGGGTGAGAGGAACAGGGACAGCAGCAAACAAACCTTGTCAGGGCATGGACAGTGGGTGGTTTTGATAGGAAAGGGCACAGGGAGGAAAACTTGGTGAGGAGGCTTTTGGCTAAGCAGGTCCCTGGGGCTCCATTTCCAGAAGTGTGACTGGTTCCTGGGCAGCCCCAGGGGAGTTTCAGCATCCTCCTAAGTGTCAGGTTCCTCAGCTGAAAGAAGCAAGTGGTGGTGGGGGGATTTCTTAGGAGGATGCCTGGAACTTGGCAGCTCCCTCACTTGGATGGACAGCATAGGTTTCCTGATCAAAGAGCTGGGACAGTGCCAGGAAAACAGAGGGAAGTAGACTGTCCTCAGTCTCTGGCCTTCTGTTTACAAGGTCTCCATTTGTTTTTTTCCACCTTCCCTCCTTCCATCATTCTTTTTGTGGGTTAACACGTCCCATTTTGCTTTTCCAACAACAAAAAAATTTTTTTTCAATCACATTTTTTCAATGTGAGACACCTGGCAGGAGTTCAGTCCTCTTCTTGATCTGGACGGATTTTGTTTTCTCAGGAGCTTTGCCACCCTTTTTAGCAACCTTTCCAGCTCTCCCCAGCCAGTGCTTTCCAGGCTGTCTCTGAGCTTGCTTTTCAAAGGACTCCCCCCGTATTCCTTTTCTCCCTGCTGCTATCCGGAGCACACAGGCACGTACAGATTAGAGAAAGCAGCGAAGTCTGTGTTGTTTAGATTTCATCAGTGCTCTGATCTTGGCAGGTTTTAGTGAAAGCCAAAGCACTTCACCCGCACTCCAGCTTCTGGCCTGGACTGTGAAATGCGCTCTGACTTGGTCCTGCTTAGACATAATTCCTCTTTCCATAGGCCTAGGCTTACCCTTTACCCCATGCAAGATCCGCTCACATCTTTTTATTCTGATGCTGACCACATCTCTACGGCCAGGTCCTCTCCCTTGCCCCCAGTTCCTTCCCTAGCAGAAGCCGGTGCTTCTCCAGAAGTCTCTGCCATGGTGCTTCCCTGTTGGGTCAAAACAGAGGTGAAATGAAACTGTGAATTACTTTGGGTGTTTTCTTTTACACATGTGTATTCTCATCCTGAAGAGCACTTCAAAAAAGTTACATAAAAGTTTGTAATGTCAAATATAAAGCAATCTTAGTCTTAGGATAAAAATTGCCATGATAATCAAGAAAATGTATTGAGATAACAAAGAAACTAAAGCACCTTAACATCATAATATCAATTAATTTTGTTTTATCTTCTACCATTTGCTGTATAACCTAGGATATAGAGAGCAAGTCCATGTGCAAGCTCTTTTTTTCTTCAGAAATAGCAGCTGGCCACGCTCATGCAGAATGATCCGGAGCAGGAGCATTTCTCTAGCGGGGTCTGGAAGTTTCAGAGGAAATTCTAAACTTCACTTGCATGAAATAAGTCAATTTTTTTCCTGCCTCTGCCAAGCAAGGGATCGTGTGCTTGAGGAAAAAGATTGTCTCGTGCAATTTTGCAGCCCTTCGTCCCTTGCATTTCTGGTGCTGTGGGGCTTTCATCTAATTCCCTTTTTTCCAGTGTGGTGTGGGCTGGGGCCTGGCCCTGCCGGGGGAGCGAGCTGGGAGCAGCGCCTGGAGCACTTGGGCAGGGAATATGGAAAAAGCGTTTTTAATTCAGCTGTCAGCGGCGTGGCGGTGAGGAATCAATTGAAGCTGTATCGGGAATCAAAGTGATTTTTATATGCCATGACTCCAGAGGAGAAACACATGCTGCAGCAAGGAAAGGGTCGAAAATAATAGACACTAGGGGGAAATAAAAGCATGTCAGTGGGTAGACTGTTAAGCCCACACAGCCAAATCCTGAGAGGTCCTAAGCCCTCGCAAGCAACTCCTATCGACTTCAAGAGGACGTCAGGCACTCCTCTCCCCTCAGGATTTGGCCACAAGACTTCTTTTAGTTAATGAAAAGGTCTCTGCTGACTGAGGGGAGATTAAAAGGGTTTTGAGCACAACGAAATGATTTGTGCAGCAGGCAGCATGGATTGGGATTCATAACAGTAGTAACTGTTCCCCTGGAAATGGGGGTCATGACTCTTGGTATTGGGAATACGTTGCTGATTTTGGACGTGCTGGAGGGAAATGGTGTGCGATGTGAGGAATTAAAAGAGCCTGCTGTCAGAAATGCTAGTAGGTAGCAGATGCCTGCATGGCTCTCTGGAGGGAGGCAAATCTCTTAATTCAGATGGCTTTGGACTTCTGCTTCTCCAACAAACTGCACATTGTGCAAAACAAAACTTCCCTTTTCAGCTAGAGAGGTTTTTTTATTTCCACGTCGTGCGCAGGAGTTCCCATATGATATTTCTCAAGGATGCAAAGTGAGCGTTGATAAAAAAGCATTTCAGCGCTCGCGAATGCCACAGAGGGCAAATCTTTACCACAAGACTGTCTTAATCTTATTGTTCCTTAAAGACACTGTGCAGAAGTGCACTAGGCGGGGTATTATTTTCGGCGGTTCCCGGTGTCTGCAGCACACCTGCTCGCTGCGGTCACTTCGAGCCAGCTCCCGCCCCGTTGTTATTGGCTACGTACCAAGAGCCAGCAAAGCAAAAATTTTTTCACTTAAGCCCAAACTTACTGTTGTCCTGTCAGCTTCCCTGTAATGTATTACTTCACCATGTCCTATAACCCCTTGCATTTCTTTGCAGAGAAGTGTAATTAATTGTGAGCCATAGCTTAGCTCCAGGGGGTTCAAAACAGTTTAAGGAGTTTACTCAAAACATTAGCTTTTCCTCCCTCGATTTTATTTTCCATGCGGAAAGGGCGGTGAGGGTTAAGCAAAGTCCCTCTGCTTCCAGGAGCTCTGAACCCCATGGACGAGCAGGCGGGACGCCCTGCTCAGCACCCAGGCTTTGCCTGGGAGCT
>JAVCKT010028759.1:0-14505 GCA_032273925.1 Rhynchotus rufescens
AAAAAAAAAGTGCTATACTGCTTTAGGAGAAAGGGAAAATGTCTGTTTAGATCTGGTTAACACTTGGTCATGGTGTGAGTTTAAGCAGCACAGCCTTTCTCACACAATGTTGTCTTATTGTAATGCAGAAGAAGGAAATGTTTTTGTCTGGGGATATGGAATTCTTGGGAAAGGACCAAACCTAATAGAAACAGCAGTGCCAGAGATGATCCCACCCAGCCTCTTCGGCCGGTCAGACTTCAATCCGGACATCTGTGTTGCTCGCATTCGCTGTGGACTCAGCCACTTTGCAGCACTTACAAGTAGGTTTCTAGCCCTGAGGTCACAGAGAAGTCATCTAGCTACATTAATTTTGGCAGCTTCAAAAGTTCTCTCTCTCCTTTTTTTTTTTTTTTTTTTTTTTTTTTTTTTTTTTTAACTTAAACCACACTAATGGAATGCAACAAATAGGGAAGTTTACAAGTACTGGCAAGAATTTAGGTTCTTGCTAAACCTAGCTACTGCTGTGATAAAACTGTTGTGAATATATGCCCGTGTTGCTTAGTGTAGCTTGTAAAAATCACGGTTTATTTAAAAAGCTGATTCTATAATCAGACAACATGTCCCTTCTGTAACCAAATAATTATCTCAAACAGGAAATCCAGGAAGATTTTTACGTTCAGCTGCACTTTAGATTCATTAGGAATTTATGTAATAAATGAACAAACCACCTCTGATGCAAACTGTCTGTCTTAGGCCTTCTGACCGACTTGGAAGCAATGTGAGATGGGAAGACTTACATATTTAACATGCAGAGGACAGGATAACTTTATATTCACTGGTTTTGATGCAACCTTTAAATGAAGTTACCAATCTGAAGATCATTTAAAAACAGGCAGTAGAGGGCAGCAACACAGAAAACTCATATTCCTGATAGCAAAAACAATAATTTACAATGCCTTCTCTGCAGGACCAAGGACACTATCTGACGCAGCCAGTCTGGTTAGATGGTGATTAGCTGGCTTCCCTTTGGCTTTGGCTTTCCATTATATTGGTACTAAACTAGGTTGCTTTCTTGCTGCATGTATAACCCATGCTCCCCAGAAGCCCAGTAGCCACATTTGCCAGCATTGCAAACAGAAATACCAAAATACTTCCTTTTTAATGACTGTGCCCTGACTTTTTTTCCCTCCCCCCTTCCTCCCCTCCTACAGACAGAGGAGAACTCTTTGTATGGGGCAAGAATCTAAGAGGATGTCTGGGAATTGGGAGAATGGAAGACCAGTATTTCCCATGGAGGGTAAGGACAGAGGCATTAAGGCAAGATTATATTCTGTAGCTAGCTCTTGATATCACAAGAGCAAGAAACCTTATTTGCTGCCCAGTTCTGGTGAGTAATTTTTGAAGTCTAAGTAAAATGTCCGTGTAAGTGCTTTCCTTGCTGGAGGTCCTGGCCTAGCCTGTTCAGGGTTGGAGGTCCTCTGTAAATACCTGTATCTTTTGGTTCTACTTGTTCAGTACAATATCAAATCCAAAAGCCAAAGCTGGTGGCCGTGTTATCATTTCAGAAGAGTTCTCATTTGCATGCTGTCTCTAAGCTCCTATATGTTGCTCTTTAGTGCTTCTTCCCTCCCCGCTGTAGCCTGCATTTTACCACTGTATGTGTTGCTAAGAAAACAGCTGGTATTGGTCATCTGTGACCCATAAGAATTAAACATTTAAATTAAATTAAGTGAGCGTTTCAGTTGCTATGGTCAGACCACTATGGAAGTAGGCCCATGTAGCAGTGGGCTGCCTTCTCCTGACTCTTTTGCCTGTGGTGGTGAGTTGGTAGACTGACTGTGTGTCACCACAGCAGGAGATACTTAGCCCCGAGCTGTTTTCATAGCTGTTCTGCAGTGCTCCACGTTCCACTCCCTTCTTGGATGACACTGAGAGCCAGATTCTGTGGGTGTAGAAGAGTGTTTGGCTCCAGACTTCAGCGCTCATCCTTGCAGATGTTCCCAGTTTCTAAGGCAAAGGAGGAAGGAGGCCGGCAATCAGTTGGACCACCCTGGAGTCCCCTTCTGCGTGTCTGAATGGCTCTTTCTTTGGCACGTTCTGTCCTTCCTTTAAAAATGAACAAAACAGACCACTTCTGCAGTGTTTGCCTAAAACTGCCCTGTTGTATCTGAGAAAATAAGCTTTTTGGACCCACTATGCATGGCATGAGATGCTGCTTATGAGAAGAGTTAGGTTATGAGGGGTATTTTCCCTCAAATGGACATCTCCTGTCTGGCATAACTATAGCAGTGTATCAAAGCAAGAGCAGTTACTGGGTAGCTTGTCTTTAACCTGCCACCATAGAAGGAGTCGTCTCTACTCTTCCCTGTGTCCAGGAGAAAAAACTTGGGTCTTGCTATTGCTTCCATTTATTTTGAAGACATTTTTAAGCTATAATTACACTAGTGAGTGTGCTGAGTCTGCTTGCCATCGAAACAAAAACTGCCTGAGACAAAAGCTTCCACTGTGCTCTGCCTGTCCTTCTTCCTTGAGAGAAGAGGCAAATCTTTATGGTGCTTGGACAGATCGTGTTGTCTGGATTATGCTCTGTTCAGTCATGTGGCTTCTGCTGCTGAGCACATGGGCTGAAGCTACAGTCTCCTTGCTCTCTGCTGGGTAGACCTCTTTTTCTGTCCTTCGAAAAGCTTTATGGGCTTCTGTGAGGGGAGAAAGGGAATGTTCTTTTAGTGTGCACATGGCAAGCTTGCCTGGTGCTGAATCTAGCTTTATCTGGATGTTCAACGTAGCCCTTTGGTGGGTGCAGAATCTTTGCAAAAGGAACTAAGCAGAGGAAGGATGAGAAATAACAAATGCTGGGTGCAAAGTGCCAGCTTGAGAAATGATCTATTCTTTTGTGTGTGACACAGGTGACTGTGCCTGGTGAGGTGGTGGATGTTGCATGTGGAGTCGATCATATGGTAAGCCTCGTTAAGTCTTTTACATAGTTAAGCTGCTCAGCGCTGTGCTTAGAAGATGTGGGCACCTGGAAACAAGCTTCTCGGAAGGAAAGACTTTTTCCATGGAACTGGGCAAGAAGCAACTGTGAGCAGAGGCAGCCTGGATGTCACATCTTTGTTGCTGAAATGCTTCAGTCTGCAGGAGAGAAGTGCTTTCCCTGAGGAGAGGGAATTTAAGGAATGCTCTGTCTGGTTCACGAGAGCTCGTGAAGAATCAGAGACCCAGACTCAGAGGTGAGTTTGTGTAAAAGCATGAGAACATCTCTTGGGGAAGACTGAGATGATATGAAGTCTGTAGTACAAGACCTTCATTTACAGACTGGCTGTCCCTGTCACTAACTCTGCTGCCAGCATTGGACTGAGACAAACTATTTCTCAGGGGGAAGCTCTTTAATTACCATTTTTATTGTGTAAGAGAAGTTGCACTGGCTTCTGGAATCCGGCCGAGCTGCCCTCGACATCTGCCACCAGCTGCTGTCTGCCTGGCTGTTGTTTGTGCGGGTCTTGCATGCACAGCTAGTGGCCCAGAGGCAGACAGTGTGCTCACCACAGGTGTTTGCAGGATCTCCATGGGGGCTAAACATCAAAGGGGCTCCTTCCTTGCACTGCAAGAGTAAAGACTTGTCAAGAGGAAGCTACTGTTAAATAAGACAGCGTGGAAAGGTGTATCATGTACTGTCCACACTGCCATTGCTGTTTGTGGTTGTAGCAGTCTGATTGTTCCTGACCCGAGTCCATAAAGATTTGCTACAAACTCCCTCGTAGCTACGTGTATGGCTGGTGCTCAGGCAATGGAATTGAGCAGAGGTTTTCTCAGCAACTGCTTCTCTCTTAGCATACTCATCACAAGCTGCAGCCTTTGGTTTCTTCTCTTCACGTGTTTGGCAGTGTAGCAACTCTCCATCACAAACAGCCCTTTTTAATTTGCTTTTGCTGTAGTGCCTAAGTGAGGAAGAGACTTAACTGGCAAAAAGCAGACTTTACAGCCTTGTTTCTTGTTAGCTTCTTGGGAAAGAAGTTGTGGTAAGTGCATTTAGGATATAGTATCTAAAGGAGAAGGGATGTAGCAGCCATATGTACTCCTGGTGTAGCAGCCTCTTAGCAAAGGGTGAAGTGTGGGAAGCTGATTGTTTTGTGTGCTGTGCTGCAAACGCCAGGCAGAGCTGTATCTTCTCTCTTTGTACTGTGTTGCTACATGGTGTAAATTACTTTCGCAAAATTTAATCTAATGTGCTTTAAATAAAGTGATTGTAAAGCCTTTTATATCAGTAGTAATGGAAATATTCTTGAGCTGGAGTTTACAGACAAGCTGCTCTATCTTGCGCTGTGCACTTAAATTGAATATTTTACTACAATGTGACATGAAAGGAAACCGCTTGTTGACTGAGGTGCCTCTGTGCCTGCAGGACTCCTACTGTGGTAGGCAGGGTGTATAGCCGTGGCCCCCAGGTATACCACATACACTCATTTACTGGACTCCTTCCTTGCTGTATCAGTTCTTCGTAAGTAATTAACAAAACTTAGGGCTAAGCTTTACCTAGATGAAATAATCTCTTGGAGGACTTTATAAAAAGTATAGGAAAGGTTAAACAATCTACAGAAATAGTTATTTTTGAGAGTTACTTTTAATGTTACTGTGTAACTTGTGTTTTAGTGCCAGGTTTGAGTATGGACCAAAGCAGAAGGCTTACATTAAATCAAAATAGACCTTTACTCCTGGAAATTCCCATTAAATTGTCTTTAATTTATACCTTCTCTCTGTGTCTTCTTGGCTCCAGACTTCCTAATTCCAAAACATGGAAAACAAATGTGAGAAAGGATGGCAAGCAGGACAATTGCCTTTTGTTTCACAAGAGCTGTACAAAAGTGTTGGCTGCTGCTTGGCAGCACCACAGCCTCTTAGCTGCTGGCTTTTCACCACAGTGAGTAGGGTCTTGAGGAGACTGGGATGAGGATAGTAACTGCCATGTCCTACCTGTTTCTGTTGCAATTTTGCCTGCAATAAATTGCAAAATCTGTTAATTAGATGTCAACAAGGCCTTTATCTATAAACAAGTGTTACAGGGCTTAATGAACTTGGAGTGCTTGCTCTAACATGCTCTGATTAGGAACAGAAGTGATGGCAAGAGCCTCCTGTCTGCATTTGTCCCACCCTTGGTTTGGTTGGTGCATGTTGCCTTGGTCCAGAAAATCAGCCTAGAACTCGCCTAGGACTAACACTCCGAGCGAGTCACCAGAGCCCAAAATTAGATTTTATACATTAACTTTATATTTTTATAAACATAGACCTAGCCCATGATGAGCTAAAGATCCTTCTGGACCTGATGCTTCTGGGTCCTCCAAGAGGTGCACGGTTTGGGACAAACCAGAAGCCTATTGAACAACCTTACCTAGTGAAAAACATCTCGCCAGCAATTACTGCTGCTAACTTCAAACCCCAGCCTTAATGCTCCTCCTCGAGCAGCAGGTTCTGTTCTCTACAAGCTAGACTTTATTTTCCTACTCAGCTTAATCAAATAATGTCATTCTGCTAGACTATCACAGCAAGCAGGGGCTACATACGCATAAACAAAGACGCAGCAGTAGGCTGAGACTGAACCAACACTCTAAACTATGTATTTGTTGCTCTTCTGACTTGCTTTCAGCTACTTTGGCAAGTCTCATGTCAAAACCAGAAGTGTTAGTGGAATCTGATGACCTCCTGATTGTGCAGGTTGGGATGTGTGGTTCCCAGGTCGCTTGCTCCTTGCGCTCTTGTCTTGTACAGATGGGAGCTTGAAACAGTGGTGCCAGCTGTGCTGGGCCAAAGCTGAGCCCTTTTCCTCAACTTGCTGGGGAAATAAATCTACGTGACAGAAGTTTACTGTGAGTGATAGCGGGAAGAAGGATGGAGTTCTTGCCTGCTCCATTGCTTATTAGCAGCAGCATTCAGCGAATATGAGAATGCAGGTGGAGAAAGGTTGGTGTTGGTAGGCACAGCTGCCCTCCCAGCAGAGCAAATCCAGCAGAGCAGGGGTTCAAGGGAGTGCTGACTTCTGCCCCTGGAGCTTGGGTGGAGGTCCCAGGAGCTGGAAACCTTGGTCTCGTACAGCTGTGCTGGCCAAAGGCCTGAGAGGAAAGCCTCTGCGCCCTGCAGGGCTGCAGTCAGCAGTTGTACAGAGTAAAGACTCCTGCAAGCGGCAGCTGCAGGGGCTGGAGGGTTTGGGTTTCTCCAGATATGCGGGTATGGGAGCCGCCGCTGGGATTTGAAGTTCTGGAAATCAGAAAGGCGAGTGCAGCGTTTGTGCCCTTACCCCTGCAGCAGGCAGGCCTGGCCGTGGACTGTTCCCAGTGTCCTGTTCTGCTCCATCTTTTGGCCTGCAAACTGTGGAGATGTGGCGCTGCAGGGGCAGAAGATAGACGTGTGCTACACGTGGCCGTTTCACTTCTTCTAACAGTCCTCTGGGCTCTCTGTGGGACTCTCTTGTCTCAGCCTCGTGCCAGAAATGGGAAATGCACTTTACTAGAGGCTTTAACCTTCAGAAATCGTAAGTTTGTCCAAAAAGAGTCTTTGCCAGGGACAGTGTTGCCAAGAAACTGCTTCACTAGCATCAGTGCCTTCCATGACAGAGAGGGTGAATTTCATTCATATTTCTGTCCTGTTTTTTTTTAGGATATATTCCAAGCCAGTGGGATATATCCAGCCGCCTTCTTCCCACTCTGGTTAAGTTCTTCCTAGAGAAACTATTTGGCAACAAAGTTGGGAAGAGCCGTGTGGTCAACACTGCAGCCGTGGCCCCATTGCTCTGGGGCAGGTGCCCAGCACCTGCTGTTGCGCCTTTAAACTGGTGCCTGCAGGAATTGTGTGTGCTGTGGTTTTTTCTGGCTACAGAGTATTCTGCTAAGTCCAATAAAAGCCGTCCTGGGCACAAGGCACCTGGTGGTGTGTGTGGTGCGAAGGGAGCTGGCTCCGCGGGGTGTTTGTGACATGGGAGATCCCGTTCCTCTTGGCCCGTCCCTCTAATTGGACAAAAACCAAGACCAAGGGTGGTTTTGAAAGCTACACCTGTTGTAGCTACACTTTCCTAAAAGGTTCCTTGGTGTTGTGCCTGGTCTTTTCCATCCACATTTGGCCTGAGCTGGAGTATCAGTATCCTGTTTCCATGCTGGAGGGTCCAGAACTGCTGGAATACCATCAATTAAAAATAAAATGCAGGAGTGATGACCATTTTAGGCTTTATCCGTGCTGTAAGGGCCTACTACAAACGATGGCCATGGAGGCCACCACGTCTCCCTTGCCCGCTCAGCATGTGCTGCAAGCTGCAGCTACATCCTGTGCAACTAAAAGCAGCCACGTCTCACCCACAGCTTGGGTTCCCCCAGCACGGACCACTGCAGCCCTGGTGCAGAGCTGCTGAGGTCGAAGCGAGGCTTTTGCACAGGTCCTGCGTGGTCTGGGTGGCCTCTGGTCACTTGAGACCCATCCCACCAGAGATTTCACACTGGGAGGAGGAGAGGCAGGCAGGCACTGACATGGGGAAGAGCAGCTGCTTTTGAGCAGCTGACGTATCGCTAAAAGCACTTGGCAGTGCAGCCCTAAGCCAAGGATTTTTTTGCATAGGTAAGGAAGTGCTCATGTCCCAGCACCATTCGGAGTGTTGGTGCTCACCAAGCCGGCCCCACGCAGCCTTCTAGCTACGTGGTAAGCGTTTTAATGCAGGCATCAAAGGCAGATGCAGCAGTGCACCCAGGCATTCTCTATCTGGGGCAGCCATACTTCAAAAAGCAATATTAAAGTGCCATTAGAAGTTTCTTTTACAGTGAGTGGTGCTTTTCTTTTTAAGTGCAGCTGCATAAAAATATCTTAACCAAGGTAGAACTTGAGCCTCTTGAAGTGCTGTCTGGGGCGGGAGAGTGCCAGTGCTGCAAACAGCCAAGCTTTGGGAGCAACCCACTGACTGAAAGGGGCACATGTCCCTGCCTGGACTGGGGCTGCGTGGGGGCCACTGCTCGTAGCAGAATCAACACAGCAGCCCCGGAGCTGTGCAGAGCATGTTGACCAACCGTGTCCTGCAAAGGTGCAAATTAGCCATAAATATACCCACAGCTAGCGGGGCAAGAGGAGCAGGAAAGCTGCTTAAATTAAAGCTAAAATAACCTACTTGAATTCTGCATTGATTAGCAAAAGTAATTTGCCCTCCAACCACTAGCACATTTTTTGGACTTAAAATAGCCTGAAAGCTCTCAGGCCAAGGAGCAGGACTGTTGCAGAGAACTGACCTAATGTGCAGCTCCGTTGCAGGCAATACCACACCAGACAGGCTGATATTCCTGTGCCAGGATGAGCAGGATGGGTGCAGCAATGCGAGAAGCTCTTTGCAGGCGTGCCTGGCTGTAAGAGGCACTGAATCCTTTAAAACAATAGTCTTGTTAGACACCTGCTACATCAAGGCTAACTCTTTTCCCTACGGAATCGTTCAAAAACAAATGACTCAGAGAACTACTAATTAGCCTGCAGCATTCAAAGGCCTCCTGAAATAATATTACTTTGTTGTGACTCATCGCAATCTATTTTCCTAGCATTGCAAAGGGATTCAGCTGGTATCCTGAGCCCAGCATTTGGTTGGATGGAGGGACAACTCGTGACCCCAGGCAAAATGGGCTGAACCAATGCTACAACCAATTTGGTTTTATACAGTTAATAATTTTATATTTTTTAAATAAAATCTATATTAAAAAATATTTTGTATGCATTTTTTATAATTGCGTAGCAGTTTATTTTGCTTGCAGTGAGGATGCCTGCCAAAGGCTTG
Organism: Rhynchotus rufescens; assembly: GCA_032273925.1. Classification (NCBI taxonomy): domain Eukaryota; kingdom Metazoa; phylum Chordata; class Aves; order Tinamiformes; family Tinamidae; genus Rhynchotus; species Rhynchotus rufescens. Next base: position 8,771 of record JAVCKT010028759.1, read on the forward strand.
GCCTGCTCTGCATCAATACACACCCAGCTGGCCTTGCACACAAGCCTGCATGTGCAAATGCAGGGAAAAGGTACTATGATTTTAAAAAGTCAGTGTAGCGTACTCTAAGCTGCAATAAAACAACTGAAATCTGCACATTTACCCTAAGGCTCGAGTGGTATTTGCAATTGCTCTTGAGGCGGGGAGCAGGCTGGTGAAAAGCAGCACAGAGGCAGCTCAGTAGGGGCTTTTGTTTCTATTTTTCCAGTGGATTAAACCATCAACTCAAAGCTCTGGATTACGGATGCATTTTTACAAACGTTCAGTCATTTCCAGATGGGAACTTTCCATGTCAACTATCCCATGTTTGCCTATGGTAATGCTCCTATATGAGAACATAAGTCTGCAATGGGTGATGCTGACGCAGCGGTAAGCGCGTTCCCTACACGCGTGTTACTTGTGCAGTGTGGCAGATCATCACTTCCACGACAAACGATGCAGGTTTTGGTGCAGAAAACAAGAGCTGCTGCTTGTGAAGCTGCAGAGCCACTGCCGCATGGAGACGGCGGCTGCTTCACTTCCCCTCCGCTTGCTCCCTGTGAGCTGGGGCCCATGCTGGGCTCCTCCTGCGGCTCCGCTCGAGGACGCCGACCGTGGCTGCCAGTCCTCACCCTGGACCCGCCCCAACTCCACCACGGACAATTCCAAGCTCTGCTTTATTGTCATCCGTTCGATCAGTACAAAAGCAGACAGCGTATATTTCACTTTTTTTTTTCCTCTTTTTTTTTTTTTTTTCATTTTAATTAACACTTTACAAAGTACAAAATATACTGTCATTTGTTTTGGAACATTAGGATTTTTTGTGTTTTTTTTTTTCTCCCATACAGTACATAAATCTCAGATTTCAGCGTTGGTTTAAACCGGCAAAGAAGCACGCGCACGCTTGCTGGAGAAGCCAAGCACCCACCCCCTGGTGCCACGCGACCCGCGGCCTCCTCCTCCTCCCTTGTTTTCACCAGGAATTAAAGAAGGGGGAAAACAAAATAAAGGTGCTTTTTGCTCCCACACTGCTCTTCCGCCCCGAGAGGCTGCTGCGTGCTTTTGAGAAGCAAAAGGGCTGCTGGGGTCCCCAGCTCTCTGCCTGCCCCTGCTTGGGGACATAAGCAGTAGTTCACTAACAGGGGGAGAAAAGTAATGGATAAACATTTATTTTTAAGCGGCTCCTGAAGGCTTGTGTCCCTAGCAGCCTGCAGCGACGCACAAGGCCAAGGGCCGCGTGGCGGGGCAGGAGCACCGCAGCTCTGCCCACCACCCGCCAGAAATCTGGGGTGATGCCCCCAGCTGCCGGCACCTCTGGAGAAAATCTGTGCTCCTTCCATGCGAGAGAAGAGATGAGGGAAAGCCAGCGTGGAGCTGCGGGAGTCCAGGCGCTAACATGGCGGCTGGGCCGCGAGGCGGGAAATGGCCGCCGTGAAGGCCGGGCTGCTGCGGAGGCCTCGCGTGCCGGGAAACGCCGCCCACGTGCAGCCCCCCGGCTGCTGCGGTTACTTCCAGCAGCAGCACTTTGGGATCTGCCAGGAAAGCGGCTGGCCCACAAGGAGAACACAGAGAGATGTGTTGTTTCCTTAGGAATGCTAATTCCCTCTCGCCATCGGCTGCACATGTGGCCAGGGCTCCTTGAGGTTTTCCCGCCAGCTGTGAGGGACAGCAACTCCGAGGGACACCGCCTGCCTTCAGCAAAGGGGGAACCTGCACTAACGTAGGCACCCAGGTGTGTTCCGAGCTCCTGGGCTTTCACGTCCGAGCCTTGGCCCTGCTAACACCCAGACCCTGCCCTAGACTGTGCTGGCCTCACCTTGCAGAAAGGAGCCTGAATTCCTGATCCAGCAATTAAAATGCCCATTAAAAAGACATCTGAATTGCCCCCAGGGAGAAGCAGATTCTTCTCAAACAGAAGCACATCCCAAAGAGAGCAGCCCCAGCAGCGCCCCACCTGCCTCGCAGGGAGGCTCGGGAAAACAGGAGCAACATTTCCTATTTCAAAGGCAGTGGCATTAAACTAGGTACTTGCAAAACTACATTTGTCAGGTTACAAAAGCGCTGGTAGGAAGCCTTTGGGAGAAAGGCTTATTCCTGTAATTGCAGAAGGCTGGTTTCCAATCCTCCATGACCTGAGATACCACCGGAAAGCTGGGCGAGCAGCTGGACTACAACCGCCCTTGGAAAGTGCCTTTGCAAACGCGCAGCACGAAGAGACGCTGCCTCCCTCACATCAGCATCATCCCTCTCTCCTTCCCTCCCTCACACTGCATCGTTTTTCAGCGTTGGGGGGAACATCGCTAAAATCCCTGGCCCTGGCTAGGAAGGGACATTAGAGCAGCTCTTGGATGATATATGCGGACACAGAGAGAGGGACAGAGGGAAGCAGAGCGCTTCCTCTCCCCTCTCACGGGTATTTCGAAACCTCAAGCGCTGCTGGATTGCTGCTGGGGCACCCCAGCCTCCCCCGATCCAAAACCCACTCCCATTTCACGCGCAAAATTCCGCAGGAAGCTGAAAGAGGATGACAATAAGAACAACAGAGACCACGGAATTAACCAGCTGGTTTGCAAGCAGAACAACCTTCGTCCAGCCTGCGATAGCGCTGAGGAGAGCAGAGCGGCACCACGTGTCTGCACCTCCAGCTGCGCGTTACTGCTGCCTTGCAGCCCGGCCCTGACTGCTCTCTGCGCGGGTATAATCTCCAAGAAGGAACTGCAGCCTGGAGAAAAGCTATTACAGTTAATCTACAAGGTAACATTTCAGTTCTAGCCCTCAATATAGAAATTATCTACTCAAGCAGAGGGAGCAGTCGCTGGTGCTGTCTAGAGAGTCCAAGCGAGAGACAGTGTGGCTACACATGTCCCAGAGAGGTATGTTTCTTTGCACATTCACACTCTTAAAAGAATAATGTACTTTGCTTGAGACACGCGTCATTTATTTCCCCTGCACAAATCAGAGCCTGTGCATTGCTCCAAGTTCACCAGAGCTTCCACACGGGTTCAACCACCCGCTGCAGCAAGAAGGATTCACTGATTAAACTCAAGTGCACATTAATTGGTGCTGTATTGCAGAACACTGTCCTTTTCTTCCCCTGGGCCAACTGTGACGCTGCCACTTAAATCCCTGCTTTCTGAGCAGGAGTCCAGTCCTGCTGCAGCGGTGCACGGGTAGTTGTGCTGCCCACTGCACATTCGCACCTTTGCTCCAGCAGTCAGGGCAGCAACAGCCGGGCTGAGCTCTGGGGCTCCGATCACCTCCCGCGGCTGCTGGGCACCACTCGCTGGCAACGGGCTATGCTTTGGGGCAAGGGAGGATTAGGTAAGGAAGGAGGCAAAGGGATTGAAAGAAGGGCTGGAGACAGCAGGGAAAACACAAGACTCAGAGCTCAGCGGCTCCCTCCCAGGTGCACTGGGAGGCTCCTGCAATCCCTGTTGGCACAGGCACACGGAGCATTTCCATACCAGCCCTGGGCTGCCCAGATGCCCGAGGGACATTGCTGCAGGGAAGCATCTGAGTCTGTCAGGCAGATCTACACATCTCGGCCAATGTAAACACCCCTCCTGCACATGCTGTAAAACGTAAATACTATTTGGCAAAAGGATTACTGGATTGTACTCTCCAGCAGGTAATAAAAGTTTAATCCATTCTAACGTTTGCAGGCAGGGTTGCATCAGCTGAGATGCCTTTAAGCTGCTTACTGGAGAGGTCCACAGAAATAGTGAAAATAACATAAAAAAAAAATGAAATGCTCATCAAAAATTGATTTCTTGTCCACTATCAAATGCTACTGTGAGCTACTTTCACTTGGGAGCTAGCAACTGATGTTCAGGCTTGGGCTGAACAACAAATTTCTCCATCATCATCAGAAAATACTCCTGCTGCCGTGGCAGTAATGAGCACACTGCAGGCTGCCCTGCACATTCTCCTGCACTTCCTTCCACCCAAGTTATTGATCTTTAAGGTGAGAAGTTGAAAGTGCTGCATGGGCAGAGAGACCCGGAGAATGTCACGAACACAGCCACAGCCCCGGCCTGGACACCGGAGCCATTTGGAGGCTTTCCCGAATGGAGCCATTGCAGCAGCACCAGCTCCTCGGCCCGCCTGGTGTGTGCGAGGCTCAAGCTGCCTTTACCAGGGTGGCACTGGGAGACAGACGCATCGTACTGGTACCGAGAGCTTACCCCACAGGTGAACACCAGCATGGCAACTGGGGCAGGCAAAGGCATGCAGACCCAGGGCTGGCCTCACAGCCAGCTGGTGCAGGGACATGCAGGTGCCACACGTCACACACACAAGACCAGCAGATTCAGTGCACAGCTCTGAATGGAGATGCTTTCTGCCTCATCTCTCAGGTGTTTGCATCCTGCTTGCATTAAGAGCACCAGGAAAACAGCCCTGTGCCATCAGCTGCTGCTGGGGCTCGAGTGATCTCTACTAAAAGCCTCCCATGCTGCACAGACTGATTTTACTTCCAGAGCTGGCAGAACAAAACATAATGCTTCAAAAAAATATATATATACAATTAATTTCTGTTGAATGCTCTTCTTGGACAAAGCAATCACGACCTTCCAATAATGTCTTCCTTAAAGTGTCAGCCCTGAAAATCTGCATCAGTTCCACATGGCACATCTTAAAAGCCTGAATTACTGCTAAATTCCATTTGTGATCTCTGAAGCAGAGGCTGACATCAACATGCTTTCTGCTGCAGACATGGACTGATTCATCTCTGCCCAAAAGCATTCTCTGTGGGAATGGTAACACTAAGCCTGGCATTAAAAATAAACTTGGAAGCAGCAGTATGTTGTTTATGAGTGTTCTTTATAAATGGCCTTGCCATTAAGTAAGTAAGTATTAATACTAATGTCATCCACTGCTGGTTCTGCAATCTTCACGCTCCAGGCCAAGCAAAAAACTTCCACTAAAGCCTCCCTTGGCAAGACAGACCCTTGCAAACCTCTTAGGGCAGAATACTTCAGAAATGCTACCGACTGCAAACCAACCCGACTTCACTTCTGAAAGAAAACGATGCAGAAACCTAACGAAGGCTGCGTTTACGGGACAGGCAAAGGATTAGCAACCCGATGGTGCTGCAACACAACAAGCTAAAAGGAACAACCCCAGCAAACACACTTGTTGTGTAACCCAATCATCAAACTAGGAGACATTTGGGGTAAGAAGGTAAGAAACTTTTTCCCATCTGGAATCTAGCCACCAGCACTCCTGCTCAGCAGGAACCTTCAACGACAGGATGCAAAGACCACACATTTCCAATTACTGAGTCCCAACAGCCTCTGTTACTTTTAACAGCAGAAAAAAGCCTCTCCTCCACTTTCATCTGTTTAAAAACAACCCGCTGATTTAAACCTCCCAACAGTCCAACAAATGCTGGGCTTCCAATCCATACCAGCCATCTGCACTCTCTTCTGGCCATGAAACCACCAACAGCCATCAAAAAAAGACCTGTCTGAAAAAGCAAAACCCACTGTGGTAAAAGGCAGCCAGTAAACCACACGGGAGAAAATCAAGTGCAGCTGAGCACGCGGAAGGTCTGGGGAGGCACAACCCGTCCGGCAGCCTCCAGTGCACAAAGATGCTCCCCATCGTCTCCAGGGATGTTGATGCTTAATGGGGAGGTGAGTGCCCGAGGACGCCCAAGAAATTTGGCCCGTGCACATCCCTGCTTTTTGTGCTTGAGGAAGCTCCGTTGCAAACGA
>JAVCKT010028761.1:14641-26927 GCA_032273925.1 Rhynchotus rufescens
AAGGCTAGATTCTACTACTTTAAAATGATCATTAAGTAACCACGCTGATTAGCTCACTTTCCCAGTAGAATCCCAGTTTTCCAATAAAATATTCAATAAAGAGAAATAGCTGGATCTGGACCTACAAACTGGATAATTATATTCTAAATAACTGAGAAACAAAACTACACAATTTCATACTTAATGGCTTCCAAGAGGATGTCAATTAGCAATTCATCGGGAATACTTTTTCCTTTCTTCAAAAATTTCTGTGAAGCAGCACCAAGTTGGGCACGTACAGATAGCTGTGCAGTTAAAAGAAAATGAAAAACTAATGCTCAGAATGTTCACAGCACTCACTGTTAAAAAGATATAATTCTACCTTTTACTCATTTTTTTACACTTAATCTTCATTGTTGTTCCTATTAAGCAATGACAATTTCAGCTGGTGCAAAGAAGGCCTAATTTAATTGAAGCATCCAACTAAACATCATCACACCAACAAAAATGGAAGACAGATACGAAGTTGAAGAACAAATGTTATTAAGGTCAAGAAATAAAAATTAAGTCTCCTGGGTCTAAGCTTATTCTGATTTTCAATGCTGTACCACAACTGACTTTTTGCTTTCTGCTAGCTTAAGAAAAGATTCAAACTTAAGTTTCCTCTGGTAGTATTTAACTTGATTAGGAGTACCAGAATCCTAAGGCTTACTAGATTTTGAAATATTTTTCAGCTAAGATCAATAAAGTCTGAGGTCCCTTATAGAATTAAATACTTTTGAATGAAAAAACTTTATCATGGGAATGAATAAATGGGGTAGCACCAGCAAAATCACAAATACCTTTTTGTTAACTGAGAAATGACAAAGATAGTAGTAAATCTTACATAAATCTTAGATTTAATAACACTGTAACAATATATCAGCTATAGTCAACAATAACTTTTTATAATGAAGTCTATTTTCATATTTCATATTCATATTTCACGTGGAAAATTCTTATCAAGAAATAAAACCAGAATGATAAAACAGTATTCATGTTTTGTAGCTTAATGAGAAGCTTTTAACTAATGCATATCAATATAGTAGAAGTTAAAATCAGATTGCATACCTTGGACTGCTCGTCCTGACTACTGCCTGATATAATTTCTCGACCAGATTCATTCGCTTTGACAGGATCATTATCTAAAACAGGCACATTTTAATGTTTTGACATTTTTATTACTATAATACTAACTAGTATAGGTACATAATAGATATATATCTCATTGTTCTCTGAACAAATGACGATGAAAAGGTATATGCATTAGAATCCCAGGATCACTGAATAAGCCAGGTTGGAAGGAATCTCCTTAGGTTTGTAGTACAACTATCTGTTCAAAGACCACCACCTGGAAGGTGAGAGCAGTCTGCTCAAGTTTTTATCCACTGGGATTTTAAAAACCTCTCCAAGGATGGAGAATGTACAGCCTCTGTGGGCAATCTGTTCCAGGATTTGACTGTTCTCATGCAGAAGAAGTTTCTCCTCATATCCAGTCAAAACTTCAGTTTTTTTTTTCTGTTTATACCTGTTATGTTTTTTCACTCCTGTCATAAACATCATGAGGAGCCTGGCTTTGTCTTTTTGATAAACTGAATACAGTTTTCTAAATTCAATGTAATGAATGTTGAGTGCTGGATATAATCCCCTCCCTCAATCTACTAGCTGTGTTCCTGTTAATATGGTCCAAAATGCTTTGGATCTTCTTTACTGCCAGGGCACTCTGCTTGTTCGAACATATTCTGAGTCACCTCTTCTAGTTGTCCCTGCCTTGTGCAAAGGGTTTTAGACTAGATGATCTCCTGGGGTACTTCTAAACCTCAATGACTCTGTGACTCTGTATTTCTTTGTCTGAACCCAACGTCAGCTCCTCTGTCAGTAAGAGCTGGTAGATAGAAGTGAGGGCCTGCCTCTTCTTCCTTTGTGAGCTGCTCTTAAGCTGAACCTCTTTTTGGGCCCTCTGTGTGATACATCATAACTGTATAGTAGTATTATCTTCAACTTATCTCCCTTTCTAATTCTGACTCTAAAACAGACCTGCTGACTTGACATCCCTTTTTGACCTCAGACTTGCTCATCAGAACGCAGGCTGGGTGGTTGTTGGACTGAGGCTCACTCTGATCACAGTCTCCAGGCCAGATCCTACCCCTAACTCGATGATTCAACATCTTCACATTTAGTTGTCCTGTCTGCATTTCTACCATTCTTGCCTACCAGCCCATATTGCTCTGTATAATAGCCTGCCTTTGCTGCTCCCAGACACTGGGAATGCATAGAAACAAGAAAATAATAATGGAACCTACTGCAAAAATTCTGATGTCATGGCATGGATACTATTTCAAATGTATAAGGGAAACTACCATTTAAATCCAACTAGAAAATATGTATTCACCTTTGGTTTCATTGATAGATACTGTTTCAAGTCTCTTTAAAACTTCCTGTGATGATTCCAAAGAGAAGTTCCCCTGGACCTTGTATAAGTTGAGAAAAAAAAAAAAAATAGAAAGGAAACTACATATCACAAGGAAAAAATATACCACAAACTGTCAATCCAAGCTGAGCCTTGGAGTCTTCAAAATTCAAACAATAAGAAATGGAAACAATATGCTTACCCCATTTTCTTTCTCAGAGCACTGTGCTTCCTGTGAAATAAAGCTGGTTTGACTTTTCATTTCATTTTTAAGAAAAGCTTGGATGGCTTCCTGAACAAGAGTATCAACAGATAGTACCTGAATATTGAAAACTAATACACAAAATATAAAATTAGAGAACTGAATAGTTTCAACTGGGCAAACATATAGTGACATTGTTATTGAAATTAAGTTAATGATGGGAGGACAGCATTTTTACATGCAAAACAATGAAAACTTCCTTCTGATTGTGCGTTTGATGTAACTGGTTTCTACAGTTTCTTATCTGTAACCAATGCACGTCCATACTAAAAAATTACCTTGCTTTAACACACATCCTCAAAGGAGTGTGGCATTCATTAAATTTTTTTTAAAATCTCATGCCATAGGAATGACATGAAAAATGGCAGAAGGATTAAAGCAAGATATCACAATGAATTAAGATTCACATTCCCCTCTTTGAACTTTGTTTTGGAAAATAATGAATGAATGGCTTGCAATCAGTTCCTGCAAATTACTGAGGCACCTGAGGTTCCAGGATTAGTAATGAAGGGATTTGCACTGTAAATTAGTTTTTCAAAACTTCAAAGCAAGCAAAGTTTAATCTTTTTATGAATTTTAGGGGAAAAAAAAAAGCCTGTCTACCTTTTTCAAGAAACTTTACACAGGTAGTTTTTCCACTAAGAAGTTTTCCCAAAATACATCCCTTGATAGGAAATGGAGGAAATACAGGTGGTGAAGGTTTGGGTTTTGGAGGATAGAAAATCTCCATCAGTCTATGAAGCACATGACCCAATATGTTATTATTAAGAGGAGGTTTGAGTTCGCTGTTCTCTTCAGGTGGGCACCATTCCCCTGTCATGCTCTGTATAAATGACAAATTACCATTCTTCAGTATGCCTTTTCTTTCATCTTTTCAGATGTATTTATTTGCATAGAAAACATAATTGCAACAACCAAATTTGATTACTACTAAATAATAAAATATTTTTACACTAGAGCCTTGTTAAATGCTGAAATAACGGCACATTCATTAAGTATTTATTAATACTCACTCATACGCCCTGCAAGGAGCCAAGTACCCTGACACTCATTTTTATATATGGTAAAAACATTTTTTTTTAATAACATAATAACATAAACATGAAAACTCATTCCCCAATACTACAGAACAAAATACTACAGTAGCAGATATTTGGAAGAGAGGTTCGCTATTACAACATGTATTCTATATTCTAAAAAGCTGGAAACATTAATTCTCAGTATCACATATAAATTTCAAACAAATATATCTGCTTAATATGCATTTCATATATAAAAATACATAATTACAGGAATTTTTAAGGGAGAGAAAACCTTACTGGAAACATGATACGCATGTATGCAGATTGGTCAGTGGTATGAGTTACCAGAATATAATGTAATGAGGTTAATTAGGTCAAAGACGAGAATAGAAAGATGTAGTTGGAATAATTAAATAGAAAACTGTAGATTTGCCTCTGAAATGTTGCCAATTATTTCCCGGAAGAGTAGTAAAGTGATGATAAAGAATATGCACAGTTGATTTTATGAGAAGTTAAGAGTGGTTATGTTAGTAATTCAGAATAACTCTGTTTTTGTTTATTCCTTATTTGATGGCAGGTTGGTAAACATTTGTTTGAAAGCTAAATGGGCTAGCAATACCCTCAGTTAAATTCTAGCTTGTCAAAAAAAAAAAGAGGGCACAGCAAAAAAAAAAAAAAAGGAATAAGATCTAAAGGTCAAATATTTTAGCAAGGGAAATTCCAACTATATTTGAGGGAAAAAAATGTAGACAATGAGATTGCATAATCATGAGAACAGGTTGCCTTGAGGGGCTGTGGAATGTCTATCTTTGGAACCAACCAAAAGTGATTAGACAACACACTGAACAGCTTGATTAAATTCCAAATTTGCCTTTGCTTTGAGCAAAGAGGTTGAACAGAGGCTGAATTAAAAGATCTCCCTGTTGCTCTCAATCTAAATTTTTTAATGATTTTATAAATCAGATATTTCATTACCATCAGCAGGAGAATCCAGTTCCTTTCTAAGTACTGTTGAAAGACAGTATTTAAAATTCATGTTCCAGGTAGATTGTACAATCTATTTGTTGAACTTGATTATGATAAATGATATATAGTCACATGCATATATCCCAATAAGAGAATGCGATCAGTCTTTACTTTGAATATATGTGCATTAGAATAACACTATGAAACCTAACAATCAATAAAAATGAAAATGTTACCTATCTTTCATCAATACAAATATCAAACCTATGTTTGAGTTGCACAGTATCCCTTCTATATATCAAACAAGCACTTCTTAATATATAACAGCAAAAATATACACAAAAGCAATTAAATCTTTGTCCCATCTGAATCTCCTTTCTCAAACATCAGTTAAGAGTTGGACCCACTGTTTTGAATTCTATTAGAAAGTCAAGAAAAGTAAATTACAAATGGAATGGATTTTCTGTTTCAACTACTCACCTTTCAGATTTCTGGCCTTTTATATCAGAATTTTGCTAGACTGATCTCTCTTGAACTACCTCATCTGTCAGAGACACGTTTTGAGACACGCAGGCCACAGTGATACAACTCCTGGTTAAAAGTCTGAACCCTCAACTGGAAACTATTTGATACTGCTATTTTGTGCACTGCCTATTGTTATGCTTGCTTTGGGTGATTTCATTAATTCATTAAATGATTAGCCACAACTGATGATGTGGTACATTCCAAACATTTCCAAGCTTGGTCTAATGGGAAATATGCAATAGACAGATAACACTTTATTTTACTTTTGTGTTCTATTAAATATGTTTCCTTTAGTCAGTATTTATGGTGTAAGCACAGTGCTCTTGAGAGATGCCAGATTGTATGTTTTAAACTTTATCTTCCACTGTTAAAGACATCAGCATAAACTTTTCCAAAATGCCTAGCCAGTACACTTCTATCCAGAAGCAATATTTTAAAGTATTAGAGGCTCCCTTAGCTTTTCAGGTGACAGGTAAATTGGTATCAACAATTTTTCACATCATATTATTTCGGCTTTTGATGAATATTGATTAAGAAAAGGATAAAACTAACATCTGCAAAAACATTAATTATGTGACTGTTTTTAAAGCAGACTGGTAGTGGAAGAGAGGCTTTAGAGGTATCATAAGGCAAATGTTTGTCCCCTTTAGTGTCCTTTTACATCTAGAGAAGTCTGTGTAGACTTTATAACACAATCAACAATATTACTCAAAAACTTGTTTTCATTAGTGCTGCCCAGTGACTGTTTCTTCTTCCTTTCCTGTCCTGTATATTTGCTGTCCTGTATATTTGTATCACTTCAAGGTGATCTTGAAGTCTATCAACCATATGAGTTGATACGGTCTGAGCAAGAATCTTGTAAATAACTCCAATCAGAAAAACAACTGTCAAGACTGAAACCAAAGCCAACCGAGCTGTCAGGCACTCACCACAGAAACTCCTAACAAGAGATTATACTCACTACAAAAGAAAATGTACCTATTGGCTCAGGATGTGGGTAAAAGCACATATATTGTGGTCATCATTTCCCAAACAAGTCAAAGACAGACAGGTTATTTGCAATGATTTTGTCATAGCATAGTATAGATTATCTAAAAGAGTCAAAACATAGTGGGCATTTTTTTTCAAAGAAAAGCATCAGTAATGTTGTAATTTGGAAAATATAGAATATTTTTTAATTTTAACAAGGCCAAAAGTCACCTCTCTTGTGGTTAGAGGGTGTTGGGGTTGTTTTCTGTGAGGAAGCTCTAATAGTCAATATGAGGCAGTATTATGAGTTTGGTCCAGGATTATCTGTACCAAAGTTGTCCTGTATTCCGCAAGTTTTTCTTGCACTCATTACCCGTCCTGCTGAAATAGCACCAAGAAAGAGCACCAGGACAGCTCGTGCCTCCTCTGCTCGTGGCTAACAATTGTTTTTAGAGTGCATTAGAATACATATTTGACTGTTAAAGAGTTAAAGAAAAAATGAATCCCATTAAATAAAAAAAAAAAAAAAAAAATCAGGCCATCGTATAATGCCTCCTCATTGCTATAATGATATCAGTTGCAACAAGTCCAATGGCTGACCTCATTACAAGGGTTTAATTGCATTGTTACACAGTTTCACTTCTTCTCTCTGGCCTCTTTCTCTTTATGACAGCTCTAGAAAGGAATTTCAGCTTGAGGTCAAAGGAAATTAATTACTGCTTTCTTAATCTGTGCTCATCTACATTTAGAAAACTTGGGGCTTTTCACTAACATATTTGTGTCTCATTTCTGTATAGACCCAAAGTTATAAGACTTTTGTCCTTTGTGAAAGTGCATAAATAGCCTTTTTCATATCAGAGGCCAGATTTTTTTCATGTCATTTACAGTTGTGCGCATATGGACTGATGCCAATGGAACCAATGGAATGTCTCCGGCTATACATTCGCTGTGACTGAGGTAAGGCTTTTGCAATGTAAGTTTAATTCAGACTAAATATTCTAGGAAGATGATGTTTGTAAATATATATACACACATAAAGAGAGGTCTGAAGATCTTCAAAAATAATTGTAGATGCTTCTGCATCAAAAAGGATGGAAAAAATAGGTGCCTCTGATACCAGCTTTTGCTTGTTGCTTTTCCTGTATTTCTGTTAAATGCATCATAGAGTAGTTAAAGAATATGTGGCTCATGCTTCGAATAACTTGCAATCTAAATAGCACATGACCCAATGTACTGGCATCAACACAGCGAGGATGGAGACAGAGATTGGGACATCATAAGTAGTCCTTGGTTGAAGAGCAAAAGCATGTGCCAACATTGTTAAATGATGTTGTAGTAAAAAATGTGGAAATAAGGGCCCCAATCTTGCATTTAGATCCTTTAAGGTGATCTTTTGTTCTTTCATGAACTCTAACTGGTTATAGAAAGAAATTTGGAGTTTTTTATTAATTTACTTTTTGAAGGAGCAACTATAAATTATAAATTTAAATTCCAGCTTAATCAATTCCAGCTTAATAATGGGTAAGGGATATTTGCACTTGAACATGGATTCTGGCCTCAGATAGAAGAGACAATCTGTATATAGCCATAAACTTAATCAAAACCCTTTCAGTCAAGCTGAAAAACCCTGAACAAGCCTATAAAGTACATAAAGTTCTGACGCCATTTACCACCATAAAGACATATAGTAACACAACAGATAGATGCCTCTGAACTAGATTAAACCCAAGTATCTTGAGTAACAACAGTGAAGAAGTCAAAGCAACACGAACTTCAGTATGCAACAAAAGTAGACGTAGATACTCATCTGAGTATCCAGAATCATTGCAGTCTTTACTTGAGCATATAATGAGAATGTTATTCGGCTATTGATATATAAATTACTAGGACCAAAGGTAGTGTAATCATATTTTAATCACATTTTCAGTTTTGAAAGAGACCTCCCTTTGGACGGTGTGGCCTGGGTCACCAAGGGTCTATGAGTTATTTCGCTCCATGGGACCAGGATTTTTGGTGCATCGATTAACCCAAGATGAATGGCACATTGAGGTGCCAAAGGATTAAGCTGAAAGGCCTAGTTAACAGAGATGTGGCATTGGTGACAGAATTAAGTGCTAATGATATATAACAAAATGCTATTACATGAAATGGGATCCTTTTTTCACCCTTTTTTTTCAATTTTGTGTGATAGGACTAGTAGAACAAAATGAAAAACTATTCATCAATCAAGGGTCTAGCTAGGTCAGGCACTATGGTCAAGCAACGCAAGTAATTCTACCTGCCTGCACTATAATTTATTGCAAATTTAATGCCATGGCATGCAAAGCCATTGTCAGAAAAAAAAGTCATTCTTAACCCTCAGAAAAAAAAAGCAAAATTTTTTTTTCTTCTTTTTTTGTTTTTGGCTAACATGACAAGATTGAGCCTTTTTAATAGTGGGAGTTTAGAGATGATTCACTTTTAATGGTTGAAAAAGGGACCTTGAACAGGGCTTGATAGACTTTCTCAATCATTGGCTAAACCAAGATATATTAAAAAATGAAACAAAAGAGAGTGAGGTATTCATTTTTATTAAAATTTGCCTGGTTCACTACAACAGAATTAAATCAAATCTTAATGGGAAGAAGTAGTTTGGATATGCTACTACTTTGAGAGTTTTCGGGGCAGGTTTTTCTTAACCAGAATAAAAATGCAGTAACTCACCAATTTACAGAATTAATTGCACTGTTATAAGCTAGGAAGACAAATGACAGTATTGTTAGACATATTATTATTATTAAAATGATTAAATTTATAGTTTATTTTAAAAAATCTATATATCTGTTTTTTGATTGGCCTTGATTCTTTTGAAAATGTAAGCTACAATATGGAGTGCTTAGCTGTGAGGTAGATTGTAGTTTCTAAAGTTGAGTTTTTCATTAAATATCATACGTGCTTACTGGAGGAACTAGAAACTGAGTGGAAACTTAATAGAAGATCCTCACAGCACTTTTGTAAACCTTTTTAAAATGCAGAAAGGATATGTGCTTTCATGGAGCTTCATAGATACTCTTAAATCAACACCCTTTGCACAGCACACTGTTTTGGTGCATGGTAGATTTGACCAGGTAGCGTGAAGAAAAGGCAAATGTTGTAAAACTTTAAGGAGGAAGGAAAGGAAAGAGCATCCTGCCTGTTTCATCTCTCTCTGTATGCCTCATGCATAGTTCAAAAGATGTTGAAGCACGAGATATGGATTTATCTGCTCTCTGTTCCACCACTTTATCCCTCTATCCTTTTATTTATTTTTTTTTGTATGTATAGTGTAGCTATTACTGGAAGGATAACAGGAGGTAGGGAGTCATCCTTTGCAGGAGGTCTGTCCATGTTGCATACTGTTTTGCTGGGATTGCCTGAATGGGGATGGATTTAGTGAGGGAGCATCTGAACATGAAGCAAAGGAATAAGGATCACCTGTGGTAACTGCACAGCAGCTCCACTGCTCCTGCACGTATAGGATTTCACAGGATCCATTATGTGATCCATAATGGATTTCTGGATCCATTAGCTCTCCACGGTATTAAGACACTATGCTAAGGAGTCAACTTTTTTCCCTGCTTTTCTCATGTTTATAAACTGATTTTACAGAAAAACAGGAATACTTTAAGACAAGGAAATTAAACCAGGAGTGGTGGTGTTATTGTCAGATAACATTTCAGGAGGAAAGACAACAAGGGATACAGATTCCGACATGAAACTAGTCAACTTCAAACTAATCTGTGATATTTTCCCATTTCAATGTAGATGAAAGCGATAAACAGTAGTAAAACCATGTGATTTGTATCTAGAATAATATTGTATATAAAAAAATATAAAACAGAAGGATTATTGTAAGGATATTGGCATTGCCCACTCTTCCTTGCCTGTATTATTTCTTCTAAAACTTATACTCAGGAATTGCAGATTGCAATATCTAGTGACCTGCATAAACTTGTATAACAGCTAGTATAGTGGTGTGATTCTATTATCTAGACTTCACATCTTACCTGCTGGGAACTCCCAAGAAATTATATTATAGCACAAGTAATCCGATTTTTCTTTTTGTGTGGCTTTCCCATATGGTGGGGATCTTCAGGTACTCTATCTTCACTTGTATCTGTGTACACATTGAACTGCACCTGAAATTTGGAACCTTGCAAACACCTGCAGAATTAAGAATAGTTTTCATTTTATCTAACAAAACCTTATGTCAGCCCATATGCTGATCACAGTTAAAGTGCTGCCCGGAAAGCTCATCTAGAACTAAATTAAGATGCTTTTGCACAAGGCTTTGATTTGCATGCCTGGAAGTCTCATGGTGTGGGCAGACCTTTTAGTAAATATATTTTGAGAACTTCTCATATTTAAGTGATTTAAAGGGCTTGTGCAAATTCACCACTATTGTTGCTGAAGTATTGAGGTGCAGGTTGCATGGTTCAAGGTCTTCCCCCAATCTCCTAGGAGTAGTGTAGGAAAGGTGTAAAATACACCCTGTAATGCCCCCAGCAGGCAGGTAAAAGTACAGGTGTTGAAGACATATCTTGTATTTGTTATGCACCATTCTCCATGCTTAAAAGAATCCCATTTCTTCTCTGGAACTGGTAACATTTTTTGCAAGAACCTCTGGTGATGTAGTTCTCGTTGCAGAGTAAGCTTCCTGCTTTTAGGTACTGCCTATTTCATCTGTTGTAAAGACACATATATAAAAAAAAGAAAGGCTGGCATTAGCCACATATCCATAAAAGCCTAGCAACCAGCAGTATTATCTTTATTCAGAAAAAGTATAGCACTTTTAAGGTTCAGAAACATATATAAAAATTGGGTTCTGAAATGGTCATTTTTCCCCTCTGCTATGCCATTATAGCGATCAGCCAAGCTTCTGCAAGGTAAATACTTTTGGAAAATAAGTGGAAATTTGCTGCAAATCAGTCCCTTTTGTGCATGGCCACAGGAGCATGTTGAAATGTTTGGACACTAATACCCATTCATTTTCTTGGCTCCATAAATAAAAGCCGCCAGCTATGTGGCGGCCGTGAAATGGTATTCTTCAGGACCCAGCAGGAAGCCCCATCCTTATTACCACTGCAGGGGGCAGGACAGGCCCAAAATAGCAAGACAACTAAATCAAGACATTTTCAATGTCTAACAAAATGACTGTGGTTTAGAGAGAAGCAAAAGGTTGGAAAAAAATTGGAGAGCTTTTATACTTAGCGTAATACCTTTGTTAAAAGAGTTCACATAAGAAAATAAGATCTTAAAGAGAAAAGCATAAGCATATTTCTGAATATCATTTAAAGGATGTTAAGATCTTG
Source organism: Rhynchotus rufescens (assembly GCA_032273925.1). Classification (NCBI taxonomy): domain Eukaryota; kingdom Metazoa; phylum Chordata; class Aves; order Tinamiformes; family Tinamidae; genus Rhynchotus; species Rhynchotus rufescens. The sequence goes on from JAVCKT010028761.1 coordinate 26,144, forward strand.
TGGAATCATAAGCCAAGTACGCTGCTATCGTCAAAACGTGTCTTATGCAAGTCATATTTTGAAAATGGGAGCCTGTGATCATAACAAGTAATGTCTTCTTGTAATGCTGTTGTCCTTCTTGGGTCTTGAAGGAACCAGAAGGTTTCAAAAGAGATGTAGGAAATTTGTCAGTAAAACTGGAAATGTCTCTTGGCCTACAAAAAATACTAAACTTAGTAATTTTTAAGTAAGTTTACTTATGAGGACAAAAGGTTTTTGAATAGACTATTGAATTTTCCACAGTTTTCTTTAATCTTTATGTCTTTCATATTCGAGAAAATATGACCCTAACCTAGGGCAATAGCCTACCAAAGGGTTGCAATCAAAATGTAACCAATGTTAGCACAATATGTTTTTCTTTAGAGCTGAATTGTACTTTTTTGATGGGAAAAAGAAAAAGAAAAGTAATTTTAATAACTGAGCTCCAGATGAGCTGGGGTACTTTAAGTGTACTGGTAGCAGTTAAGGGGCTACCGCTTTGCTTAAGGATTAAACTGCCAACTTTTAAATGAGTTCATAGTTTATTGCGGTCTTTCAGTCAAGTTTCAGGTCAATTCTCTATCATGACATTGCAAACATACATATGGGGAAGATCTCTATCTTATTGTATTTTTATTCATCTCTGATTCTGATTATAGATTTGCTTGAACAAATATTAAGTCCTGCCACCACTCTTGCATTTTGTTTAACTCATTTTGGCCAGACGTGTGTGTATATATACAAACACACATTTTAGCCCTTTCTT
>JAVCKT010028761.1:45571-56955 GCA_032273925.1 Rhynchotus rufescens
CTTTTTGTGATCATGTTTAGCTAAATATGTCTGCAAGCATATAGATGTATATATTAACTTTTGATTAAAATAGGTAACATTAAAATAGGTAATGTAATAGTTAAATAAATAAGAGCAGTATTCCAGACATTCTGGGATAGGCTAATATTTCTGTATACTAATATAGGCTAATATTCTGTATATTTGCTCTAGTAGAGCAAAGCACCATAAAATCTGGCCAGTCTGCCCCAGATACAAAGTGGCCTCAGTATAAATGCAAATAACAGAGAAATATCACCAAAATTACCAGTGCAAGAAAATAGCAGGAGCCTATGGGGACTAGGTTCTCCTTGAGGCTGGCGAACTTTGGAAGAAGCCCTGGCAGAGCAAGAACGTGATATTGGCTTTAATGCAGCTACAGCAGCTCTAGGAATAGTGTTGGATCCGTTTCTCTCCCTTGGGCTTCCTAGTGCAAATTCCCCTCTCCTTTTCTTTTTGCTGTCACACATAAGGACATCTTCCCTGCGTGAAATGAGCGCCCCAGAGTCAAGGGTGGAAAAAAATGCAGAGAGAGACTTCCCCAAACCGCCCATCCCGCGGGGACCAGCTGACGTTGGGCAAGCGGGGAAGGGAGCCATTAAAGCGCGGCTCAGGATTGACGCCGACCTAGGCCCTGCACCCGGCTTTGTCCCGCCATCTGCCCAGCCGTGAACTCTGCCTCTAAAACTTGGCCTCTCAATTAACATGTCCAGCTGGGGGGGAGAATTCCGTCATTTGCCTAATATCATTATTGCCACCGCTCTGACATGTTAATATTAAAAATATATGTGAACAGCTCAAGGATTTGCCTAAGCACTTCTCTTTTTATTTCACATAATAGGCAGGAGGTGAAAAAAGACACAATATAATTTGAAAAGCGTAACCCTGATTAGGCAGTGATTGGTACACAGCTAGAGCTTACATTTAAAAACATTTTCATTACCAGCGCTGCCTGTCAAATAAAATTCTTTTTTTTTCCCTCTCCGTTCTGCAGAGTAGATGCAAGGTCATGTGATGCTCTGAGGTTTCAATAACAGTAAATGGGTTATATCTTACCAAGGTCTTTCCAGGAAAGACATTTTAACATATTATTTTTGCCAGTTGACATTCTTTTTTAATTGGGGATTTTATTGAAGCTGCGTGAAGGCTTGTGTTGTCTCTATATGGTGTGGTGAAGTCAGTGTTTTCTCAGGGAGCAGGATTAGGCCTTACGATAATAAAATGAGACCTTAAACATTAGGAGTTGGGGAGACAGGAGGGACCGTGTCCTTGCAGACCTTGTCACAATGCAGCTTTTTCTATGTTCAAACATGCTTTAAGTGGATGGCTAATAATACATTTATTTTCAATTGTTCTTGAAAAAGAAGAACACATTCCATAACCTCTCCAACGATACGCTGGCTGCAATATTGTGCTGTCTTTACAAAATGCTTCTGACATGAAGAAGTCATTTTGAAAATACCGTATTCTGCCAACCTCTGAGCCCTGGGTTGTTTTCAGCCGTGAGCCTGTCGACATGTGGACACCTGCTTACCTTCCATACCTGTGAGTATGTATTTTCATACGTTGAACTCCCAACAACTTGTGAGTAAATCTCAGTGTAGCAGTAGCTGAACACATGTTTGCAAAACCCACAAACTCCTCTGAAAATTGCACCTTTAACATGCTTGTAAAAGGAGGGGAAATTTAGAAACATCTAAGTTGCTTTAGCCCACAAATATCAGTGGTTTTTAGTAGGCTCCCATACTCCTAATTCACACGGGTCCTTCTGAAGGAAGCACTCAAGCTGGTCCATGTTACAACACAAAGGTTTTCTAGGCTGTTTCCTCGTAACTCTTAAAGTCAAGTAGAATTCCCCTGTCTGCTGTGGGGAGGCCCTTTGGAGCTAGATGGAACAGGGCAAATTCCCAGATGCTAGTATGGGTCTTTGGATAGGATTTAATTATTCCTGGTCTTGTCTTATATCAGCCTTAACTCAGTCTCACTGCAAATTGGAGAACTGAGACTTCCATTCACAAAATTTCCCTTGCACAGTTTCTTCCAATGCACCACACTGTTTTATTGTAACAAAGCAGGGCTTTGCTGTCCCGTGTTTGAAATGCACGTGTCTCCGATTTAATCTTAGCTGCAAGCAGTCCTTAGATTCATCCGTGCAGTGGAGGGTCTGATTTATGGCAACCACATCTGCCTGTTAACTCCAGAACAATGGAATTGTTCCCAAAATTTGACACGACACTGTAACTGCTTCTCAAAGCACTTTTTCCTTTTTTTTTTTTTTATTGCAAAGTATAAAGAGCAGTAGAAAAATAAAACAAAACAGACTAGCAGTAGGAAGCAAATGCCTTTTAGATCTTGTCTGCAGAGCACAGACATTTTGTATGACTCTATCTATGTGAGCTCCTGGAAGTTCGGAGCGTGCTGCTGTGCACATCAAGTCAGAGACTTCGCAAGGAGGTGGGAGCAGCTGATAAACACACGGCAGGCTCCCACCAAGGCACTTTATGTCTCTGGGGTGCTTGCGTGGCCTCTTGTCACTCAAAATGTTATGAGTCTTTCAAGCTGCTTTTCAATCTTGCCTTATATGTGGAGCTGATGTTGGATCTGCTCTGAAGTGTCCCGTTGAAGACACTGTCAGGTGGCCCAGTGACAACTGGTTCTTGAGTGATCTGCTGCGAGCAGGGAGGCATCTTTAGGACATTGATGCTGATTTCATGGAAATCTGTAGGCTGGACATGTCCTCAGACACTACCATTGTGCCCTCCATGCTCTTGTTTCCCTTCGCAGCAAGAGCAAGTTCACCAGAATTTTTGCAATTTCGTTTTACAGTATTTGCAACTACTTTTTTTTCCCTCTAGTCTTATTTTCCTTCGGGAGATAGATGATATCCCTCTGTTGTTGGGTTTATTCCTTCTTATGAAAAATAAACGTTTTCAGAAATGCTTCAGACAACTTGCTATGAGCAATTCTGCCCTCTGTCTTACGCCTGAGAGGCATTCTGAGCTGAGCAGATTTTGGAGTAAGTATTTTGAAGGGGCACAGTGGAGATATTGCTGCACAGTGTAACTCTAAGGCATCCTCTAAGCATAAAGATGGATTTTTGGCTTTTGCTTTTTATCTTTGCAATTGATTAATTATGATTTTCATCTGTTCATATCAATATCAAGTGGTGGGCAAGAAGTGGATCATGGTTCTGCTCCCAACTTGTACTGCTTGTAATGTAGATGCCAAGATGACACCACCAAAATCTGTATTTCAGAGCTCTTTGAGACTTTATCTGGATTTTGGTGCCCAGGTTGTCACATACAGCAGCATGTTATATAGTTTTCAGCATTAATAAATGCTGCAGGATCAATAAATAAATGGTGCAGGAGCCTAGACCTCTGATGGTAAAAATGAAGCCAGAATAACTGGGCTATTCTGGAAATGTTACTTGTGAATTCTTGAACGTGGTTTCCACATGTCTGGCCAGAAAGGGATCCCAAATAATTTTATCAGCATAGGTGAATTGGGCCTAAAATATTCTTAGAAATTTATTTAGGATGGGTGCTTGCTGGTCAATACCTTGTCTTACTACATTTTTCAGTCCTAGATAGTAAAAATAAATGTTTGCAATGTAACACATGCTTTTAATCTTATATCAGCTCTTGCCCTAATCATCAAGGCAATTCTTCAAAAAATCAGGTAGTTGCATCAGGTCTCCTTAGGTACTTAAAGCTAAGCCCAGGCTTACAGGCCTTGGCTGAGGACTCTGCAAATTCTGCTTTTTCAATATCCATTACAAAATGAGGTGCCTACTTTTTCTTTTAATGCTTACGCTAAAGCCCTTGGAATACTGTAGGATGAGGCTGTAACCAAGCAACACAACACCCTGACCGCTTGCCGAGCAAGGGGACCTTCAGAATTAATGGAAGTTACAGTCAGGAAGAGTTAAACCGAGGGGATCACGTCTGGAGTTGGTGCACGGAGTTTCACCACTGCACTCACCACACCCACGGGGTGTATGTCACCCTGAGGTGTCTAAGACCAGGGATTTTTTGCCTTTTTTCCTTAATTCAGAGCCTTTTCTATTATCTTTCATGGCTTAGCAACAATTAACACATCTTCCCGCTTTCATAGTCACTAGTTATTCTAATAACACTTTTGACAGTTTCAAAGGCTGCAACTTCTTTTTTTTTAAAAAAAAAACTTCTTTAGCACATGAACTTCTCTGCCTTCTTTCTTTTTTTTCTTTCTTCTTTTTTTTTTTTTTTGTATTAAATAGAAATGCTACATAACTATTACAAGGAGACTTGGACAGAAACTGGACCAGAAACATTAACCAGCTCAAATGAGAAATACAAACTAAAAAGCTGCCTGTCCATTTTGGAAACATGCAGATAATGTGTGTGTCACTTGAAATTCACATGCATTTGGGATCTGCAAAGAAAAGTAATATACAGCAATGATATCTTTGATCATCGAAAGAACTCAGAAACATAGGAACTGTGTCGAGTGTGGTTATCATCAACCCATTTTCTATTCCCAGTGCACAAATCATTTCATGCATTCTACAGCCCAAGCCACGATGCTGGGCTTCAAAAGCAATTTCAGCAGCAAAATAAGGTGCTTTTCTTCAATTTTCAAGCCATTTGTACGAGGTTAGTGTTGTTTACCCACCTGGTACACTGATATTTACATACCCCTTTAAAGAAAATTGGTAGGTATGATTTATGGAGTACTGTAAGAGCACAATTTTCCATGTAGTGCACCTAATCTGAAAGGGCACTTGCAAAGGTCATTCTGGCCATACAAATACCAAGTCTTCTCTTTGGAATAAGTTAGGATATTCATTTTTCTTGGAAAATGTCAGCAGTACCCTACTCCAGGGGTTAGTTTATGCAGATAAATGCGTAAGCCTTTAATCTTAAGGCAAAAATACTCTACACAAATGTAAGAGAAGTCCATCTATCACTGTTAAGACCTGTAATTTGTTTTTATTTAAATCCCAAGCCAGGGCAGCCTGGGCAACAAAATTGTTAACATGGTAGCTCACATCTGAGCCAAGATTAAAGCATATAAACATACATCTGCTTTCAACCTGGGTGAACAATGCACCATGTCTTCTGAAAGCCATAATCTGGATTTCGAGCATCTTCAATATCTGTTCTTGCTGAGCTACCATGAAGTCTCAGAGTGCCTGACCCGAGCATGTAAAATGGTCCAGTAAGTGCACTGTGCACTTCCCCTATGTTATCTCTCAATGAAGAACAGTGACAAATGTTTTCATAGTAAACACACCATAACAAAAAAAAAAAAAAAAAAAACCATTAATTTTCCAACTTTGGACAAAAAGGACATAAATGTAAGAATTGCTTTAAATAATTCCAGTGCTATTTTTCATGTAAGATATGGATTTTTTTTTAATGTGGGGAATGCTTTATGGGATTTTTTTCCATTTATAATGGCCTGTCTTAATCACTAGTGGAAGTTGTTATTGACAACAAGAAACACTTCCATCTTGGTGGTTAATCATATCCATGTGGGAAGTTGTTTTTATAGATAGTTTTTCATGCCTTGTTTTAAATCATGTTGCAGAATATTTTATAATGAGGAGTCTCCGCTTTCTTCCAGCTCTCTCAATAGCCAGAAACAAAGAATATGATCTTAATGAGGTCTAGGAGATTTTTAAATGGAAATCATGTTGAAGTGCTTTTTAAAAATGAGGTTTTACATATCTAAACTGGTGAGAATAAAACATGTATTTTTAGAAAATGCTGGTTGATATTACTGAAATCTGTTAAGGTCTGCAGTATTCCATATATTACATATTGTGTAAGGATGATGCATTACTTGTTGGAGCAAAGTCTATTGCTGCTGACCCCCGTCTTACATTTTTTGCCTATTTAAGCAAGGAAAGGGTTATATAGCGCTGGTGTAACTGTATTTCATACAAAACACCTTAAAAGAGATTTAGACATCATGTAATTTATTACAACACGTAACAAAAATGTGTGGTTCAAGCAAGGTGAAATAATAAAATTAGAAGATTCTCTGAGTTTGATGCATTACAGTGGTTTGTCTTGGAAGTATAGTCCTCTCCACTGTGATGGAAAGAGCAAAATAGGGTGTTTAAATGAAATTATGATGAATATTTTTTGCTATCTTTTTTTCCCCCATGTGCCTTTTAGCATTTTACCAGGGTTTCCTGAAGACGGAGCCGTTCCGGGTCTGCGAGGCGGCATGTGCAGCAGGACCTTCAACGGGGTCTACCTGCAACCCGGTCCTCGTGGGCGCTCGGTCACCCCGTGCCATCTCCCGGCCCCGGAAAGTCAGCTTGGAGCTGTGTGTGAACCCAGAAACAGTGACGCTGCTCAACGCTTCTTACCACAGGGTCCAACCGGTCAATAGACAGAACCACAGCACTGGCAATGGAAACGCATCTCTCTTAAGATGCTTTTAATTACAGAGAAAAAAGGCGTTTTTTTTCCCCTCTTTCTGGACTGATGGGTACGGTTGGGCTCGTGCTTCCTATGCGCTTACATTATCTGTATGCTGTTTCACTTAGAAGCAATGCACCCATGAAATGGAGATTAGCTGCTGTACCAGAAGCTCAATAGCCCTGTTAGCATATATTCACTAAGGTTAATTAATCTTAAAACAGCTCCGACATTTCTACAGGGTACTAAACTATAGAGTTATATATAAAAAAAGCTCCCTAGATATCCCACAAAACAAAAACGTGCGGCGGCAAGACAGAAAGGATTCGGGGGCACAGGAGCAGTTGGCCTTGTTTCCAGAGTTGAGAGTTATTGCAAATGAGGGTGAATCTGTGCTTGAAACTATCAATGAACCAAAGAGTTGAAGTTGAAGAAAATATTGGTCTAAACCCATTACTTCATTTAAACATTAAAAAAAAACCCAAACTGCTAATGGTCTTTTATACGTCTTGAAAAAAGGCATTTCTCAGATTTTTTCCATTGATCTGTTGTGTTCTACACCTCATTAAAATACAATCTAATGCAAGGAAATGAATTCCTTCCACAGAAGAATGTAACACAGGTCAAAATAAACACTTTAATTTTATTTTTAGAAATAGTTCTGAAAGTGAAGTTAAAAAATGCCCCCGTTGCAAAATCTAAAGCTGTGGAGCATGGTGAGATTTTCCGCAACATCTCCATATTGCTGTTTTAAAAAGTAACACAAACTGGATGAGATTCCAAACAGGCGATTAGTTTGCCATTGAAGCATAACCAATGCCTCAGCTAAAACAAGCAAACAAGCAGTCGAACATGTTAACATAATTTTCTATCATTTCTTTCTGATGTGGATTGGATGGAAAAAAATCTGGGATGCAAGCCATGATGTAGATTTTCAAAATTGATTAGCATTTTTGGACACTGGCAGCAATTTCTGTGGTGGTGTAATTTATTTTAAGCTAAAATTGATTAGTGTGTTCTTTTTTTTTTTTGAAAAATGTGCACCAAAATTGCTATGCAAATCAAGGTAAATGGACGTGAAAGACAGCAGAAACAGAAACAATAGTAAAAAGCTCAATTTAGTGAAGGCCAGTCAATATTACAGTATATGTAACATGACTGTGAGTAGTTTTCCTTGTTTCTAGATTAGCTATTTGTAATTGTCAAACGCTTCTTGCAATGTGTAAAATGATTAGTGTGTTTGTGGAAGACTGTTTTGTTCATTGTCATAACATTGATCATGGCTAAACTCGTAATTCTAATACGAATGTAATACGTAATTCTATAGAAACTCCATTGTAGCTTAATGTTGCTGTCCACTTACTTTAGCGTTTCCAAGACTTTAAGGATGGTCATCGTGAATGTTCAGTTGATTGCTGGTGTACATGGATTGTATTTTTACAGTGCTTGACTTGCTCTCTATTTCCAACACACAAAACAGTCCTTACAGAAACTCGGCTCCTTTGGTGTTATCAAACGCAAACAGAAAGTTAAGGAGTGAGTCATACCAGGGCAGTGCTCTAAAGAATGAGCTCCTTCAAAGGTCAGCTTTCCTTGCTCGTCAATTGTTGACATTTAAGCATTTATTTCAGACGTTCCTGATAGTGTTCTCTGAGATAGTGGGGAAGAATTGCTGTAGTGGTATGCAATTATGAGCATAATGAAATGCAAAAATGCAAATGAGGAGGTACGTGCCAGTCCTTTGGAGTGCCTTTTGTCAGAATTGCAGGCACCAAGAGACTTTGATAGATACCATGTCAGTACTCACTGCGAGAGCTGTGATATCTTTTAAAGAAGCATCTCTAACATGTTATCACGGGATGCTAATTAGAAGTAACCTCTGAAGATGAAAAATCCAGAGGTCATATTTTGTAAACTCTAAAAACAGCATTGAACTAATTGTGTCAATATCATCCCGCTGCAGAAGCCAGCATTACCCTTTTTTTTTTTAATGCTGCATTTATACATCAACACTGTAATATCCGATTCAGTGATACTTATCATCCCTCCTGCCCTGCAGAGTTTTTTTCACATGGTTATATCCTGTTCATTAAAGGTTCTGCTTTTTGGGTAAGCTAGGAAGATGAGGTTACACTACTGCAGCATGTTTCTCAAAAATTGAGACAATATCAAAGTTCTTTGTAGCTGGAGATAGTGTTAGATTAGGGAAAGAACAGTTAGACATAGTAGATACTAGGATGAAAATCAAGAGGAGGTTTCTAATCGTGAATGAATGACATTGTGGAGTAATATCGTTCTAAGAGAAGCAGTGGGAGTAAAATATCTTGGCAACGTTAAGACGGGATGGGAGCTATTTTGGGGCTGGATTTCATGACATATTATCTGCAATAACTGGGACATGACTTGCTGAACTAGAAGGTCCTTTCTAGTTCTCTGTCCTAGATTCCTAAAAAATACCAGATTTTCTCAGTCATGTGCAACACGTGCTATGCTATTAACATGGAAAAAAATATTGTGTGTACTATAGACTAGAATAATCTTGGCCCTGGAGTGTGTTGGTCTATTAGCCTCAGTCTTTCAAATCTGATTCTTTTAATTCAGCATTTGAATCATTCCATTAATTTTGGCAACCATAATTGCACTCACTGGAATGATTCCCTACAAAGGGAGGCACTTAAGTTCATCGCTGGTTTGGGGCCAATATTTCAGCTCCTCAGAGAATCAATATCAAAATTCTTTACTGTTTCTCCACTTTACAAAATTGGTACAGATAATCATTTGCTACTTTGGTAGTTTAAGTGGGAATGACCCACAGATAATAATTAAAAAGTTGTGTCCATGAAGTTCTACTTGTCAGAGAAGCAGAACTCAGGAACACGAAATGTTTAGATTTTGCCTGATTTCCCCCAGGTGGATTCACTGCTACAAATTCAAAACACACGCAAATGTCTGACACGGAGCAGCAATGCAGGTAAACATGAAATAAAAATGGAAAACAAAAGCAGAAAGTACATTAAAACAGTGATGGCCTTAATGAGTCCTTATCCTAGCTAACTTTTGCAATTCCCTTAGAATCAGAGATGAAGCAGTTCCTGAAATCGCTTCTTAAAAAACTGTTTTTGTTGACAAGTGTTCCTGTGAAACAGAGGAGAAAACTCCAAAGGCAAAAATAGTTGTTCAACAGCTACAGAAAAAAGGGGCATGTTGAGCTTAATTGCACGGAATAGCTGCAGCTGTCAATACTTTATTCTCTTTCGCAGCATCTAATGTATTTCAACTTTAAGTTTTTGACATGGAAACCTTAAAACAATTAGAATAATTTCTCTGTTTTGGGGTTGTTTTGCATACAATATATATGTGCTTTGATGTTATTTCACTAGGGAGCCAGTTGTCAATCCTTGTGTATAGTTTTTTCCACAACTTTTTATGTAGCTTTCTTTTATGATGCTCTTTCAGAGATAAAGCTACTGTACTTTGGCTACCAACTTAATCAATCCTCATTATAATTATACTGAACATTTTATCAACTTTGTATTGCACTCAAAATTACTTGCCCCTGGGGAATGATGCTAATAAGAATATGAAACAGATCTCAGGCAAAACTTCTGCCTCTCATGTTTCTTGCACATTAATTTTTAGCGGGCTATCTTCATTTATGAAACAGAAGATGTTACGTTTTGAAAACTCCTTTCTCGCTGTCTTTTATTCTTGCCAGATAGGTTCTAGCCATCAGCTAGGTCTCCCATGTGATATGAAAATGTGATAGTTTTTTGCAATGCTTCAAGATTGCTTTGCCTCTGTCAATATAATCTCACCGTAATATAAAAGCTCTCTTATACTGAGACTTGCTGTAAGAGTTTAAATGAGCTTTGAAACCTGCAGCTGATACTTTGGTCCTATTTTCTGCAGCATGTCAGTAAACTTTAGATTATATGGGATTGGTAAACAAAAGAGATGTGGGGTGAAATCCTTACTGAATTAAATGGCAAAACCTATTTGGTACTTTGGTTTGCAAAGCTTATTTACAGATCCCTAAATGAAAGTTATGGAATTCAACTGTTTTTGCCTCTATACCTAATTCAAGATTTAAGGATTTCTGGTGGAGACACATTCTCCACAAAGGAGACAGAATGAATAGATTTTATCTCTAATCCCCAACTGATTTGACCTTTTTGTGTGCCATGCATTTTGTGGAAAACTATGCAAGTTGCAGTCTGTGTTCCTCAGAAGAGATGGGAGCAGTATGATTAATTTTGCTTGATTATCACTGGGCTTGCAGGTGGTTTTCTCATGCTGCTGCTACAATGTGCTAGACATGAAATCTGGGGACAAATTTGCTGGCCTACTCTTATCACAAAGTGCTCAGTTTCCTACTCTGTGCCTATTTTCTTCCACTTGTCACGGTGACACAAGGGAATGTGTCCTTAGGGAAGCATGTATGCATCTTCTCCCCTTGAGCATACGCAGAGTTGCATCTCAGACCGGGTATAAGAATGAGGTTCTTGGTCCATACAGGGTCCATACTTGGTCCATACAGCATCCACCTGGCATGGAACTGCCAAGCCAGTGCTTGTGGATGGAAGTGAATATGCAGCAAGTTGATATCTTTGCATTGGATGGGAGTTGTTTTAATACCCCACTTTTTATAAGTCTAAATTTGTTTCTGAGGGAAGGGATGTCAGCTACGGTGGCATTTGTCTGGGCTACACAGCCGCTCCATAAACAAACACTCTAAATGAAAAGACAACCAGGCTTCTTAAGCTTGCGCTGCTGAGCCTCCTTTTTGTTCAGACTGGGCTACTTTTGAAGGATGTCTTTATGCTTCCTCTGGGAAGTAGTGAACTTCAGGTCGGCTTTTTATTTCAGCAAGAGCACAGATGCACAAACATTCTTTAAACCCACGTTATCTAAAGCAGTCAGAGCACCCCATCTAACTCAGACTACAATTCC
>JAVCKT010028764.1:0-11528 GCA_032273925.1 Rhynchotus rufescens
AAAGAGGTAATTGCATGCATGCAACCATATATGTATACGCATGTTTTTATACAGACTCATGGAAGCATTACAAGAAATTAACATACAGTGAAAGCACATTCTTCAGTCTTTTTCCAAGTGCTTTGAAGACTGGATTAGAACTTTATAGAGATTTTTATTCATCAGTTAAACATTTTAGTACAGCTTAGTGTTGGAAAAAATGTATGTGAAACAAATTATGGTAACCATAAAATAATGATGGTTGGTTCTCTCTTTAATCAAAAGCAAAGCCCAGATCCATGACACAGTTGCTAACATAATATTTATTTCCACCTGTTTAAGCCAGTTAAACATATAGATAAAATGTTAAAAACCATCATAAATAAAATTGATCTTGCCATGCATTTCAGGCTCTTCCCCACTTGGCTTTTCATCAATGGTATTCACTAAATGAGTGCACATTTCATTTTATATAGTGAGAAAATAATTATACATCCTCAATTAGAGCTACCATCATTGGACTAGAAAGAGCTCCTAGTGCATATCCAGATCATCTGCTTTTAACAACGCATGCTCTTTCCTTCTTCGGCTTCGGCAGGTGGTTCACCAGTCCATTCTTACTGAATAGCAAGTGCATGTCTGATTCCTTCCAGTCTGTTTTATTTTCTCTCTTCAAAACGTCAGAACACACACATTTCAAGCGGATCTCCTAAACTCTGATCTGTCAGTGCAGGTCCTTTGCTGTGCACAGTCCTGTGTTGACCAGTCCTATGTGACCTGTATTGCTCCATTCAAAGATGGTTCCTGTTAAGTCCTGCTTAAGGTGACAAAGGTACAAAGAAACAGCAGAAAGAGGTCAAGGAAGGTGAAGGTCCAGGTAGATGGACTGCATTTTATAGAACTGTTAAAAACACCTTACAATGAAAGGCTAACTTTAGTTCCTAATGCACAGCTATCCCAAGGTATGTAAAGAATGTAGCTGCCCAGGAGACCTTGGCCACATGCACAGTTCATCACTGCTTTTCTCACCTTTCCCTGCTGGCCTCTGCTGAGGCACTTTGCAGGGAGAAGTTCCCAATGGCATTAGCTTTGGGCCCTGATATTTTTCTAAGAAGATGTGAGAAAGTGGAAGGGATAAGAGAGACATCAGGCAGCGATGGATCTGGGGAAAGAAGTGGCCTCCACTTGGAGGAAAGTGCCTGGAGCAAGAAGCTTGGCAGCAACGAAAGCAGAAAGCCTGCTGAGATATAGGAACAAAGCTGAACATCTGTGCCTGCTGCTTGCACTCTTGTAAGCACAGGGGAGATCTTTGCAGTGTTATTGGCGGAAGGCACAGTCCATATATCCATAGGATGTGCTGAAGTCTCCCGTTCCTCACCTGCCCTCTGGAGAGCAACCTGCACGACAGCAGCCTGTCAATTAATTCCTCACACATGTTTCTGCAGTGGTGTACTTTGGAAGGTGGCTGAGGGGCCTGCAACCTGACAGGAAACTTGTTTACTCAGAATTTTATAGTGTCCTATGAAATGTACTGTGAAAGTGTATGTGTAGCTGCCTGTAAACACAGTGCTCTGGTGGAGACCAGGGGAAGGCAATGAAGTAGACAGGACCAGGAGTCTTTGGACTCCCGTCATCCCCTTTCAGGACACCTTGCCATGTATCTTATAACACATGCAGACGTTTAGATGCAAGCTTGGCCCACATCAACCCTCTGTTCTTAAACAAACATTGGACTGAAGAAGATACTAGTCATACAATTAAGTACAGCAAAAAGGAAGGCTGGAAAACAGTTTGATATATAGAATGGAGAGAATTTTGAGATGTATGTTTTACTGAATGTGCCTCCAATCCCTAGCTTTGTCTATAGTGAAGATATAGAGATCCTTTCCACTTCCAGAGTAATTTAATTTCAGAGCCTTCATTTTGTGTGGAGAAAAGGATAGGAGGATTTCTTTCTGCGTAAAATTACCCTGTATTACTTAGAGGTTATTTTAAGAATAAGTTGTTAAGTAGCAATATTTTATGCTATGTGATTTTGAAAAGTGGGTGGGATACTAACTGATGGGTCTTTTTTGTTGTTCTTTTTGCATCATTTTTACTGCATAAGTTTATTTTGCAAACAATTTCATCAAGAACACATGCCTGTTTTGAGAATAGCTGCTCAACAAGGAGCAGTAGTGTAAATGTTATCTTTATTACAGGTGAGTGGAAGATCTCTTGGAAGCATTTTTGAACTGCTCTAGCTTTGTACACTGATTGTTGGGAGGTATAAGAAATATGAGTGTGACTGGTTTCTCTCTGAGGGAATTTCTCCCACACTTTGAATTAATTTCTTCCATATGACATTTCAGAGAGCTCTTGTTTGCCACTTAGCGTGTGGAATACCTGGACAGAGAAATTTTTTGATGCAGGTCTTGTCATGAATTGCGCACAACAGTTATGAAATGTAGTGTAGGAGCTTGAAAGTGAGGCTTTAAATATTCAGAGATGTCTGGTGACTGGGAAAAATACTAATACAAATATGTTTGAGCTTAATATTTGAAAATAGATATATCATAGACAAGAACAACATTATTTGCCATCTTCTCCAAAATTCATACTCAGGGTTTCATAGGAACCCTGAATCTGTCCCAGATCATTTCTCTCATGAGTCAAAAGCAACTCCCTATGTCTCACATAGATGCCCACACCCAGCAACGTACATCTCATATTATTTTCCATTTCTTCATTCCTCCAATTACTAGTTACACTCATTTATTGCAGGCTGTGTAAAACTGGCTCCTCTGTAACTCAAACATTTATTAACTGTTCAGGTGCCACAATTTCAGCATGGCCATAAAAGGCCTAAACCTGGGGCGTTATATTAGAAGTCACTTTGTCATTTGGGGGATGCCTTTCTTTCTGCATGCCAAAGTGTTGCAGAGGCAAGAGGGCTATTGCCTGAGATAGAGGGCAACTGCTGGGATGTCCCCATCAGCCTGAGATCTCTGGCTGCGTTGGACATGGGTCTGTTGGCAGCTGCACTAGCACAGGCCTGATGCCTGGAAAATCCAAAAGCATTGAAAACAGCCAAAGCCCACCGAAAACTGTGGAGTCCTTGCCCCTTTCTGGGTCATGCTGGCCAACAGTGTCCCCAAAGGAGGATGGCTGTGGGGCTGTTCCAGCATTTAGGGTCTCCAGGTAGAGGTGAGGGTCAGCATCCTCCATGTGTTCTTCACTCTTGGGGACAGGAGGCCCCTGCTGAGGGTGCACCTCCTCTTAAGCCAACTTTGAGCACTTGAGCCTCAAATGCCTTTACCTGTTTTTCACCTTTTGTGGCCTATCAATTAGGGCAGTAGAGGGGAAATGACTAAAGACTCAGAGCAGTGTTGAGCCCTCTTTGCCATAAGGGGGCCCACCCCCACCAGCACAGAAATGTGGGGTGCTCCAGGGAGGAAGAATGCATCTTTTCATAAGCATATCTTTTATATGCATTATTCGTCAAGTTTGAGGGAGATGGGAGCAACAGTTCTTTATTCCTTTGCAAGCTCAGGGGGATATGATCTAACTGCTCTGGTCCTTACTGCAAAAGTTGATTTCTGAAAAGGTATTAATTAGTCAGTAGGCAGCCTACCTACTGAGTACAATGCTCATTGTTTCACTCCTTGACAGCTAAACTCAGGCTGGTTATTAATACAAAGAAAGCCTTCACGTTGAAAGTCTTATTGTTCTTCTGTCTCTCCCACCACATTTCTTTTACAGAAACCAACCTGAACGACATTAAACCATCACGGGAGTCATGGAGTCTTTAAAGTGCCATTTAATGCTCCGCTCCAGAAGTCTCCCATGGGGCTAGGATCATAGGAAGCAAGCGGTGTGTTTTGGTGCAGGTGGCTGCTGAGCTCCCACGGGCTGCATCACTGCACATCAAGATGGGGAAAACTTCTGCAGTAGGAGCTCCACATCATGTTACATGGCAGCTTTGTAACAAGAGGAAAATTATTTCCTCTGGTACTTGTTGAACTGGAATTGATCATGTTGCCTTCTCTCTGTAACCATTTGGATGTCTTAAGCCTGCAAACTGTGAAGAGATTTCACTGTAACTGGGCAGTAACACTACTGTCTATCTATTGTGCTGTCTTTGTCACTCAAAGCTTTAAGTCATACAATTTACCGACTAATTGTACCAAGGAATGTTTTTTTAACACAATGTATATTTACAGTCTATAATACTGAAATACATAAAATGTTAAAAATATGCTATGTTTAATTCCTAAATCACATGATTTGACAGAGCTGTGTGCATTTTTTGCATCTACTTTAGCCTCACACAGTATCTCCAATTGTTTACATATGTTAAAATCTTTTGCATTTAAATAGCTTATTATGCAAATATTTATGAAATACATGGATATTTATTTTTGCTGTACTCTCTATTCAGTCACTGAGCTGAGATTTAATGTCTAAATACTGTCTGCAGTGTTGCATATGCAGAAATGAATTATGAGTAATTATGTGCTATATACAATTATACAGGAAAACATACAAATTCAAAAAAATATTAAAGTTGCAAAGCCAAACACTCCAATTTATGAATGCCATAATTAAGGTTCAACCCTTGTCCCTATATAAGGGCTTTAATACAGTTTTAACTATTCTGATGAATAAATTCTGATTTTCTCCCAATAGCCTTCAGGTAATATGTAAGTGTAAATGTGTCAGAGGCCAAAGCCTTAGGCTGAGCCAAACCTTGCAATCAGACCAAGACTAAACTTACAATGTTTCTCAGACAATAACTTTTTCCTGGAGTTGGTCACCTAAGCAACTTAGCCTAACAAGGATGTGTCTTATTTTCCCATTTCCATTGCAAGAATTTGCAGCAAAAGAACAGCCTGAATTAATTTACCTCACAGTCTAGAGCCATACGCAGAGCAGGGCTAATTTTGCCTTGGAGACGTTTGAAAGAGCACTGTGTTCTCATATAATCAAAGACTGAGCCTGAAGTACATTTTGTTGAATGTTTTTTGACCAGGAAATCTTCCACCAGGAAATACTTCTTTGTCGACACTGAAATGTTTTGTGAGAACATTTAGTTTGTGATGATATTTTTGACAAAAAAGAAAAAAGGCAATTCAAAAGCTGAAGAATATTTCTTACTGGCAGCTGTATCACTGTAAGCCTGCCTTCTTTGTAATCTATTTCAGAACATACATTATTTATATTTACTATTCAGCTGTTAGATAGTACCACATAACCAGCAAAATAATCGTGAATGCCGTTAATGCCAACATTGTGTAATTTGATTATCAGCACGTTCCTGTAACAACTTTTGTGCAGTCATAGGACTTATATTTCCTATATTTCAAGAAAGAAAAGAATGCCTGGAAATTTAATTTAAGTAGAAATTAAAACTGTTCTGAGGATGACACCCAATCAAAAAAAAAAAAAAAAAAAATAATGACGCTTTTCCTGAGTTATAAGCAGTGCCAGAACAAATTTATGTGTTAGGCTGAGCAGTCTTAATAATAGATAGCATCCTCAGTTACATCTATGATATTGGAAACAATTTGTCCTTGGAATTTTTCTCCCTAAAAACAGTAACTACATTTCATTTTTTAAATAATACAATTTGTAGGGAATTTGTAGCACAAAAGAGGATATTTGATGCCAACTTTTAGTGCTAACTGAATCTGTGATGAATATAAAGAATATTTGTGTGTACAAGAAAAAAATATTTCTCAAGCTAATTTATAGCTATGTGTGTCCTGCTTTTTATAAAAACCTGAACTAAAGAGTAGAGATGTTCTTAAACTGGGGAAAGGCTGGGCTGCAGTAATATCATTTGAATAAAGATTTCCCAGGAGGCTGAAATAAATCTTATTCTGAACCTTTTATTTCTAGTTCACTAAACACTATAACTTCCTGGGGTGTTTATTTTAATCCACTTGTAGCTCAGCTCTTTCTACTTGTAGCAACAGGTGAAGTAAACCAGCAATGAAGGAGATTGGAATGTAGACAAGTCCCAGGAAATATTAGGAATTCCGTTAACTCTCCTTACTAAAGGAGAGTTAACTATCCTTACTAACTCTCCTTACTAAAGAAGAAGTAGAATTTGGCTACTGTCTGACAATAGTAGGGACATCCCATTAGTCACATATTATCCCTGGCAAGATTTGGAAACATGAGTGCTCCTGGCAAGCGTGCTCAGGTGTATAACATGGGCAGTAAGAAATCTCCTTCCATGCAGGAGGCTGACACAAAGACTCTCTTGAGCGTTGGCTTGCCTGTCTTTTTGGGGATATATTAATAGGCTGAATAAAAGAGATCACCCTTGTTTTCCACTTAGGGTGAGGCAGCTACAACCCCTTGTGAGCTTAGTTTTCACATTCACTTCTTTACTATTTGCTTGATTGATGGAGAAATAAGTTCTACCCTTCCAAGGACAGATTCTTGAGGTAAAATTCAATGGTTTTATGACAGGGATTATAGACAAACTTTCCCTGCAATAGCAGGCATCTGGCATTCATGATTCAAGGTTCAATTTGCTTGCCCAAGCCAACTTGTTCAAACTCAAAAAAGCTCATTATCTTTTCAAAAATTTTATTTTATTTTATTTTATTTTATTTTATTTTATTTTATTTTATTTTATTTTATTTTATTTTATTTATTTTTGGAGGCCAGCAAAAGGAATGGAGATGCAGATACAGATGTTAATGTGTGTATGATGCAGATACAGATGCTAATGTGCGTAATGAAGATGCTAAGATACAGACCTGGGAGTCGGAGACATCGGCCTTCATACAGACTTCAACAGGGTCACATGGCTCCTCCTGGCATCTTGTCTTGGCCTTGACTCAGTCTCACAGTGTGCTCTTAGGAGAGTCAAGTGAGTTAAACATTATATTTTCTTATCTAAAGCAATGGAAGAAACATTTAGAAAATCATTGGTAGGCTTGTTAAGAAGGCCAAGATAGCAAATGCTCTAAAATACTGGAGCAAAATGTGTTGTAGATGTACAAATCATTAAGCCAGAAAGCCTGCAAAAGAGTTCAGTGCTTGGGAGATGGTTCCCCAAGCATTTCTACAGCATCAAGTTCCTCTGCTCTAAATTTAAACTCTCAGCCGGACCGTGTCTCCCATCATTTCCACAGACAAGCTCTGTTTCAGGTGAGACTCAAAATGCCTTTAGAAAGAGAGAAAAAAACAAGTATGCAGAACAGAAACACCTGTGCATTTCAAATGTGAGTCCCACCCACTTCCTGCCATAAAGGTACAAAAAAAAAAAAGGTTATATTTATTTATATATAAATAAATATATTTTTTATCGCTGCAACTTGTAAATAGGAAATGAAGTCACAATCCTCGAAATTATAATGGCAGGCACACAAAGACACAGTTGCTGGCACAGAATTCAATTAACAGATAGCAATCACCCTTGGGTGACTGTGTGAGGTGGAAATATACAGGCATGCTAATAAGTAATATCTTAAAGCCAAGGCGTTTATCAGCCAGCAGCCAGACATGGGCCTAAGTGTGGGCAGACAGCATTGCTCTGGGATATTTAATAAAACCCGCTCTCTTCATTTGAGGATTTGTGTTTAATCATTTGGTAACATTTTAGAAACATCCAGGCTGGGAAACTTCTCAAATGGAACTGCTTAGGTCAGAAAACTTAAAGAGTTATTTACTGATACTAAAATAGCCAAAGGAACAGAGTGGATTCTAGGTAATATTAAAAATATTCTTTGTTGCCATCTTTTTAACCTTTTGAGCTTCTAGGGTATGCTTGCTACATGAATCACAGCCTTATCTGGGAAAACATGCAGAATACATTCATTAATACTGGGAAAGCAAATGATTGAACTGCTGTTTTAAACACTTTTAACTCTTTTTTGCTTGGTTGAAAGACTAGAACTAAAGCAGTTTTCTCCTAGGCTCCATGAACTTTAATTTGTATTGAATTCTAGGTTTTCAAAGGCTTCAGGCAGGCCAAGGTTTCCCATTGTCATCAACTCTAAAATGTTCAGTTTAAACTTCCTTGTCAGTGCTGTCTTTGTGCCACAGCAGAGTAACGGATTTGCAGGACTGTTCTGCATGTGAAAGTACCGCTGCTTGCAGGAAAGAGAAATCCAGAAACGAAGTGGCAGGTTTCTTTAAAGAAAACTAAAGAACTACTTAGACAGTTGTTAGGATCCTCCTGAGGAACAAATGGTGGCCTGGTGTTAGGAGATACCCATATAGCTCTCTAGGGCTGAGGTGCTCATGAAACAGAAGTGATGTGAAGGAGGACAAATAGTGAATGTTACAGGGGCCATGGTGGCAGAAATTCTGCTCTGCATTCATTCTTGCTCCATCACGATGCATCTGCTGAGAGCTAGCAGCGCTGCCCACACAAGGTGCTATCATCTCAGGGCATGTTTTTGGGCAGCTGGATTGTACCCCTGCTAATGGTGTGGCTGTCCCCATCACTGAGATTTGAACGGTTCTAGTGGTCTACACCAACTGTCAGCATCACCAAGAACTATAGCTAAAACAATCAGTAATTATCTGGTTTGCATAGAGTCTTTGTAATTTAGCTTTGTTAAAAGAACAGTAAGAAAGAAAAATGGTCTGAACAAATGTTAAAGATGCCTTGTGGACATGGATTTGCACCTGGGGAATGGCTGTTACTCTCCAAACCTGATTCTTTTTCCTGGGGATTCATGTAATCTACAAATCCACGGTCATAGTCTTCCTTGCCAATCATTTCCCCAACTGTTGGCCTCCAGCCCAACTTCTGCTGCACTCAGGAAGTTGTAAAGTGGCTCTGAATAGCTGCTGTGAAGCTGTCCATCCAGCACAGGGGGACTCTTGCCACAAAGAGCTTTCAGTGCCCACTTCACTAATGGGTTACTTTCCCTTACACAGAACATGGTACAATGTAGTGATACATTAAGAGCTTATTGGTGTGAGCTTAGCCTGTCCACATTATTTGTAATGGCAAAACCACAAGAGAATTGCACTGTTCATCTCAAATGTGAGACCACAACTCCTACAAGCCACATAACACCATCAAATGTTTTCATCACTTTTTTTTTGCAGAAAAGCTATTTGTATTCCCTCTGAATGTAAAGCCAAGTTGTCTTAATCTTGCAATCCCACACTGTGTGTTGGAGAAGTAAATAATACTTAAAAATTGCAGCTACTGTATTGCACGAAACTCAGCCATAAGTCCATGATACTGAGATCTACCTGCTGCCAAGCTGGAAGTAAAAAGTGCTGTGCCAGAGCAGAGTGGGGGAGTCCTACAGCTCATGTATGCATTGGAAAAGCCTTCCTTTGCTCAATTGCAAGTTGTGGTATGGAGCCCTACAGCTGCTTTGGGACTGAATATGGTTCTCCCTTGCTGGGAAGACTGCATGTGTATGCAAGGGACACAGATGGACTTGTTTTTCTACTTGTTTAGTTTCTTTTTACAGCTAGTAGCTGCAACAGAGAAGAGGGTGAAGTGCACTCAGTGGAACTACGTTAGTAGACAGAGCATGGGCAAGATGGTCAAAAGTTCAAGACAATTGTAATTTACCATGAGGATGACACATCACCTGTCTGACATAAATTAGGCTTGCAGGAGTCAGAGACTAGTTCAGGCAGAGTGGTCATTTGCTGCCATGCTTTTCTACAGTGCCTGTCATTGAGGGAGCCAGTTTGTGTTTGTACTGGGGGCAAGCAGCTGCTCTGAAAGAGCTGGACTGAGACAAATATCCCACTTTGTGTAGGAACCAGGTGTCTGTTGGGTGAAGATGACTTTTCCATGCTTCCAAACTCAACCTGGTGAGCCAGGAATGAAGGGCTACACAAACCTTTACTGGTCATTTAAATTACTGACTCTTCCAAAGCACCAGTCCTTGCTCCAGGAGTTCCAGTAGGGCCTAGTAGCTGGGTAGAGACCATTTTCTTACCACCAAGAACCTGCACATTTTTCCTGTGATACAGCGTAGCACTCATTAAGGGAAATAGATATTAGAAGAACTGAGCATATTCCAGATAGTGAGTGCTTTAATTTGATTAACAACCCATGGCTTAGAGGAGTTACATAGCAGCCTCTTCAACTTTTGCAGGAGATATTGTGTGAACATGTAGGGATTCCCTTGCCTTTCTTCAATCTACTTCAATCCTTCAATCCACATCCTAGCAGATAAGGCTGTTTCAAAATAAATTAACTCCTGAGGTGAGAGAAAAGCCTTAGACTTCCCTAGTCTGACAGTAGGGGCAAGCTCTCCACCTTGGCAGTTATTGCAGCAATTGCTTCATTTGTCATTGATATTAGCACTGAAAATGCTGACTGCAGGTGTGAAAGATTAAACGTGTTTTTGGAAAGTCAGTAACATAGTACCCTCTTCTCCCTTTCCCCTCAGCTTCTCAATAGATAAAGATAATAAGTTAACATTCCTCCAGCTCAGAACATGTGCATTTATGCAAGACAATATATGTTTTATGACCCTAGGATAGCAAGGTTCCCCTTTGTTCAGTGCTTGGAAGAGTGACTGAGGATTCTGCAGCTTTGATTATTATGCAGGGCATGTGTTTTAAAACGTTAAGTACCTTGATTGTCTCTCACATAGCCAGTGCTGTCAGCAGTTTGCACAGTACTTTCATGTATCTTTTTTCTTCCTGAGATACCCATGTTCAGTTCAGAACTGATTCTGTTTCCGAAGCAATTCATTAAACATCTTCAGTGCACCACTTCTGTGAAGAGGTCAATTTGTTCTTTCTGCCTAGTGATGCAAAACTCTGGGCTTCAGTCGGTAACTGCAGGTATTAGGTGCATTTCTTGATGTTTAACTTATGCTCTCCTTCAATCTGTGTTCTCCAGCATCCTCTTCCACTTCCATTAACGAATACATTTATTATTCATGAAATGTGGAGATTGATATGTCAGTGTAGGAGAGCTGCAGTTGCATGCACACATTCATTTGTTCACTCTCTTTTGGAGGAACCATCTTTCCAAGAAAGAAAGTTGTTATCTATAACAATATTTTTTCCTTAAGTGTCCAGGTATATGTAATGAATAAAATCCTTCCAGGTTCAAATGCCTCTTTGGATTCAACATAATAGTTCTCTTTTTAATCTGAGTATTTCTTGCATATAAATTAATCTGGATCAAATTTACACAAACAAGATACTCTAGGACTATATTCAAAAAGCAGATTTTAGGCTGGCTGGATTTGGATGGACCGTAGCTAACCTTTGCTTTGATCTTGACGGGATCTCAGATAAGGTTTTCCAAATTTTTTTCCCCCATATGTCTTACTGTTCTCTTGGTGGACAGTTTTATTTTGTATTTTATTTCCTAGTTAAGAAGGTAACATGTGGTGTTCATCTAGTCTATGAATTCTGGAGGGAGCACACTGTTTCCTGCTAAAAGGAAAGGCTTTTGCAAGGCTTTTGACACTGTCTGTCATACCATCCTCATACAGAAGCTCCAGGAGAGTGGACTAGATGAGTGCACGGTGAGGTGGATCGAGGGCTGGCTGGATGGCAGAGCTCAGAGGGTGGTGATAAATGGGGCCGAGTCCAGTTGGAGGCCTGTG
>JAVCKT010028766.1:0-16031 GCA_032273925.1 Rhynchotus rufescens
GAATTGACATTTTTAATAGTAAATATGAAAATAGTTTGTTTGCTTAAAATTGTCTTTTTTTTATTATTATTTTAAATCTGCTGTCACATATCACTTGCTCCCAACATCATAAATTGTATGCAGAAGGATGTCTCCTGTAATCTGAATGACTATTTGTCATTTGTCTATAATCATACATGACTATACATACATGACTAATCATATATGACTATTTATCATGTAATCTGAATGACTGAATTTGCTTTCTGCAGAGCTTTGCATCTGAAAAGTAAAATTGCAACTCTAATATATCTAAAGGAGAAGAGAATTGTATTCTTTCTCTTACAGTTTCAAGGAATTATGACAAATATTTAATGTTTGTACAGAATCTCTGAAATGCTCTATCAGTACAATGCTGTAATGTTTCTGTGAAATCTTTTTCATGTAATTTCAGCTAAGGTATAACACCATTGTAAACTTATATTTGTACATCACGGAGAATTTGGTGAGTCTTCATTTGTTACATGGACTAGATGATCTCTAAAGGTCCCTTCTAATCTTAACCAATCTGTGATTCAGTAATAAATTTGAATCTAGAACTGTGCTTTTTTGCTTCTAAAAGCTCAGCACACTGTTATGGATAACAAAGATTTATTAGGACTGAGCTTTTCCTATCATTTTTCTAGTCACTTAGTATCTCTTGCACTGATGATGTTTTGGTTTAACAGAAAAATACTTGGATATTAATCCTTACCAGTTTATAGGTTGCAGTTGACAATGACATCTACTGCAATATCTTTAAAGAAATGAGTAGCCTAGAGTTTTCCATTTCAGGTAACAAAATTCTGAGTAACATAAGATTTCTGACATGAACTTCAGATACTGTGCTCAGAAAAGAAATGATGATTTACATTCACATTAACATTATGTTGTCTCTAAGCTCTGTGAGTGAGGATTACAGGATAATCATGTTTATTCAATTTTCAGATTTTCTCAATGGT
The DNA here is from genome assembly GCA_032273925.1 of Rhynchotus rufescens. NCBI lineage: Eukaryota > Metazoa > Chordata > Aves > Tinamiformes > Tinamidae > Rhynchotus > Rhynchotus rufescens. The sequence continues at coordinate 981 of JAVCKT010028766.1, forward strand.
TGTTAGTCCGTGAAAAAAAAAAAAATTACACTTACTCCAGTGTTTATTCCCTTCTAGAAAAAAAAAAAATGATTGAGTGGTTAAAGTGAGAAAGTTAAAGCAGATTTGCTACTTTGAGAGAAATTGTATGAGATCATGGTGAGACTTGGGATGCCCAGTCTGTGAAATCTGCCACGGATCATCAAGTACTACAATCTCTGCTTTCATTCTAACAGAATCAGGAGAAAACACCTAAAAAGTAATCATATTAGCATGAAATTTATCCAAGACTTGTTTCCTGTGTTTGAAGTCTTCACAATTTATTGGATGTTCTGATAAAATCTTTTTTTCATGTGTGAAGCAATTCATATGTGAATCTTCCTTGTACATTCACACTTATCTAGTAATGCATGTCCTTTTTAACAGCATTTCTCTTAGCAAAGGTTAGATCGTCTCTTTCTTCTACCCAGAGGTTTGTACAACTTGTAGATCATTAGGTTCTGCTGCTTTTGTGTCAAGTCCAGCTGAAATGGCCAGTATTCTCTTCTCTCTTCCTCCACACACGCATTAATGATATATGGTGATTTCCTTAGAAATTATGCTGAAAATGTTAACGTTTTTCAAATTTGAACAAAAAAAACCACTGAAAATATGAACATTATAATCTTATTAAATGTTGTTTCTACACTATTGTATTCAGCAGCAAACTTGAGCTAATGATTATTTCATGGCAGGTTGTGTGAAAAAAAATGTATTTTGTTATATTGCAAAAGACTAGGAAGCATAACCTCTATTAAATCTTTCTTTGGGGAGTCAAATATCTCTGAAAGATGTTCAAATGAGCTCCAACTAGCCACAGAGTGCTGGCTGGGGTTCATGTGCTCCTTTGACATTCCACTTTCAAAGACTAGGAGCTGGATCTCACAAGGAGTTCAATTGTGATAGTAAATTCTTTTGGTATTTCTTTCCATAGCTTCATATTTCTACATGATCTGTCTGACGCTAACGCCTCTATCTAAAAATTATGCTTTTTAATTCAGATTTTAACAAGTTTTGGGCAGAATTGTTTTAAGATTGCATCATTTTAATATTGCAAAACAAGAATGTCTTGGAAATCCAGAAGGAATCTGCTTTGTGATTTTCTGTAGAAAACCATCATATAGAGATCTTATCAGCAAAAAGTAGAAAATTGCTGTGCTTCCCTGTTTCACTTGTCTAATGTCCTGGGACCCAAGGCTTATGAAAACATCGTACTATGGTAATAGTTATCTATATGTTTAATATGTTTCTTCCTTCTACCCATAATTGTATCAAGACAACTTCTTCCCTAGAGTTTTCTAACCTAGCAGATATAACATTGTTTACATCCATGATTTCTGATCCTGAACAGCATTTGTCAAGATAAACAGGTTAAGCTTCATAAATCTGAGGCAGTAGCTCTGGCTTTTCAGATAACACAGGATTTCACTCACTCTGAAAAATGGGATTATATCTAATACAGCTTTGCATCAAGCTAAAAATAAGTAAGCTCAAAGATATCGGTTCTTTTTTCTTTTTGACAATACAACTGAGCAACAGCTTATTAATTTCACATAAATGGTTCATGTGGGACCTCAGCACTGGAGACAAAAGTCTCCCTTTAACTTCTTTTGGCTTTGGATTAGCTATCTACCTATCTTTTTCCTCAAATCTTTTTATTCCCTGTACAGATGCCTTTTGTTATCAATAACTAATTGATAGTGACCTAGCTTTACATCTGTATCCAGCTGAGATACCAGCAGAGGAACAGAAAACCTAAAGACAACACCAGGATGAGTTTGAATGATTGTGACTGAATGGGCTAAATGAACTTCAACTTCGTGCGTCACTGCCATTAGTAATTCTATAGTGGTGTAAGAAAAGATTTAGAAGCTGCAAATTCAGCAACATAGCTAAGATCCATGCCCATCAATACACATAAGTTTTGTGTGAAAATTAACAACCAAATATAATATTCGAATGCCAACTGAGCAAGAGGGAAAGCTAGTTCATGTGCAGCATACTTAGCAGCTGTTGGGTCCTACCACCATGGTGATGAAATGTGGGAATTAAAAACATACAAATTCTGACTCTCTCAAGTCAGAATCAAAGTGTTTCTGCTTTAATAACACCTATAAATGCTCCAGTAGTTTGAGAGCATTAGTATTTGCCACTGAGCACTTAGCTGCTCTTAAAATAAGTCAAAGCTTTATAGGGTTTCTATGTTTTTAAAGGTCTATTCAACATGCAATGCCAGTCTAGAAGGATGCTTTTTAGCACCATTGATTTCACTGTCCTTTTCATTTTTGCTTTGCATTGAATACCTTCTCATTTTGATTTTCCTTGTGACTTGCTTTATAAAACAGTCCACAGTTGTTATTTCTAAGGTAAGGTCATGACTGTTTTTGGATACCAAACCTGGAACTGTAAACTGGAGTGACAAAAATGTTTGCCTAGAGATTTCACAATGGGTTTGCATACATAGTTCCTTAGAATTACTCACAGAAGAAGTAATATTCTAAACAGAGAAGACAGACAAAAGGAAGAGGAATTGCAATATCTCATGCACGTTGTATAGAGTGAAACAAGAACGGATGAAACAACTTTCATAAAGCTGACAAAGTATGAATTATGAGCTAAATGCACATCTCTTGAATTTTTATCCATTGTCTTCTCTACAATGTTATTTTCCCTTGTAAGTTGATATTCACAGCTTTTCTTTAACTACAGAAAATCTGCACAGTGTCAAAATTTGCCAGAAGTCCTGTGCTGTGTTCTCTCAGTTTGGATCTGTTTTCCCTAGGTTTGCACATCCTCGAAGGATATCCAAAAGGTTTCCTTTTATAGTGAGAGAGAACTGGAAACTGGAAATGTTCATTTGAATTGCAGTTCAAACATGCCATTGCAGATGCCTCACAAACCATGGCAGTTCTGTCTATTTCCAACTTTCTAAATCTCTTGTGTATTGTTAGAGATGAGGGATCACACTTATTTGTAATATGATTGGTTGTTTTGGGGGAATGAACCCTGTGAAAGCCCCAGATATTTTAGCATCCACAACACATATGCTTACCAACACAATTTTTCTTGAACATGTAAGTGCACTGCTCAAGTCCTTTCACTAGATAACCCACAACTTGAGCATACCTAGTGCACAGCTCAACGAGTCTGAGCTTGCTCTGATGTCTGAATCTCTGAATGGGACTGGATGATCTTTGCTATTTGTGGGAGAATGTTTTCTCCAAAAACACATGGGTTAATGAAGCTTGGAAGTCAATATTCAAACTGGGGTGGTCTTCTGCAGAAAAGAATGTATGGTTGAAAACTATGGAAAGGGTTGGCAGCCTCACCATGATCTTGTGATCATCCACATATTACTACATGGCCAAAAGGTAGACATCCTGCCTGATGATAGAAGAATAAACAGGTATGTCAAACAACATGGCCAAATATATTCCCCTCACATAAATAGACATGCATTATTCTCCTAATGTCTTTGGGGAATGCACTTTCAGTCTTAGGGTTGAGGGGAGATAAACTCCTAGAATAATTTATCCTCTGATCACTGACTATATCTGAAGGTCCTTGGAAAAGGGAAGAGAGGGAACATGAGCTGAAGATGAGATTAATTACTCTGGTGAATGGCATCTTCCTAGGAGGCCAAGTTTGCATGCCTGATCTGCACTGTGGAGCAACATAACTTTAAAATCACATGCAAATTAATGGCTTCAGTTCAACTTTCCCTCAGCAGTTTCGCACATATTTGTGCAGAATTCAGCAATTCATTTTCATACATTAACATAAATACAACTAAATAAATCTATGACATAATCAAGCTATTCATTCACATCAGGAGAGTGAGAAAAAGAACAAAAGAAATTGCTAAGAACCGTAGGCAACTTTGGTATATAGAGAAAATTCTCTCCTATCCCTTTTTTTCCCAAGTTGCTTTTTCAGTCCCTATAAATTCTCAATGATATTCAATGGTAAGATCCACATGTGCAATTCAGTGTTGTACCACAGGACATAAGATTTAAGTGGACAACAGCAACAAGTCAGATCCACAAAGCTCCATTGACACACATATAGAAAAACTACTTTGGTATGTAAAAACTTATGAATTAAGTCTGAGAATGGCTGAGCTTCTGAAAAGATCTGACTGCTTTTGCATATCCTTGTTTTGGCCTTTTTTTTTTTTAAGGCGATCAGGACAACTCTATAAAAAAAATCCAAAGAAGAGCTTGAGCTTTGGATCCTATATTGTCTACACTGTCTAATTGCTTGCTGATTCTTTGATTATGACTTGGATGAGTCCAGTAAACTCATCTCAGGACAAAATTTGCTCTTTCTAGGTATAATTCACTCCAAAGATCTCTCCAAAAGGCAGTATGAATGAGAGTCACCAATATTGTCTGCATCTAACCTCCACACCACAAAAATACCCCAGGAGGCTTTGAAGCTTTTTATTTCTTGTAAGAAGATAGTTCATGCAGCCTCTAGCCACGTCTGAGGATGTGAAAAATTCACTCTGAGATTAATGGCATAACAACATCACTGACATTGCGATGCAATACAGCCATAACATTACTTCAGACACTTCCAAGTAATTAAAAATGCATTCACACAAAATGTCAGAGGACAGCAGTTCCAGGGAATATCCAGGGCCAACTTCTAGACTGCATAGAGATAGCTATTCCATGTGTCACTTGGGCTCAACAAAGCCACAGTTTTATAGATTAATTTTATCACTATAGATAAAACCAGGAACCATTGCATGCAGTATTCTTCTATTATCCATAAAGGCTGTTTAGTTAAGAAGTTTAACAGCCACTTTATTCACTGATGCCTTGTATGTTCTAAAACAAATAAAGGAATTAAAAGCTCTGAAAGAGCCAATATTGGAGCAATGTGATGCCTTCCCATCAGATAGCTAAAATCATCGATAAGATCTCCCTGAATCTTCTCTTTTCCAGGCTGAATGGTCCCAGCTCACTCAGCTTCTCCTTGTATGACAAAGTCTCCAATTCAAGGACGAGGAATCGTCTTTATTGCCTTTCTCTGGACTTAGTCTAGTAAATCCATGTCTTTGGACCTGGATCTGGCACTCAGGGGCAGCTTCACCAGGGCTGAGTAGAGGGCAGGATCACCTTCCTCAATCTGCTGGCAATCATCCCCCTAATGCCACCCAGGTTGCTGTTGGCATTCTTCTTAATGAGGGCACACTACTGACTTGCAGTCTACTTGTTCACCAGAACCCTCAGGTCTCTCTCTGCAAAACTGCTCTCCAGCTGATCCCCCCAAAGTTAATAAGAAAGCAGCAGTCAAATGTCTCTGACCTCTTCTTGGGATACCAGCAAATCAAATAGTGAATAATCCATCACATCATTCAGTTGCTTTCAAAAGCTCTTGGATATGACATTGATGAGTGTTACATAGACCCTCTGTAATGCAAATCTGTTGTTAATATTATATTAAATTATATCAAAGATATCAAGTGATGGATGACTTAAGTATTTCAGTAAATAGACAGACTTATTTGTTCCTACTTTGATTTGGCTACATTTTCATTTCAAATTTTAGTCAGCCATTAACTTCATTTTGATCCTAATAAAGTAAATAGATCTGAAAGCTAAATAAGACTCTACTTGTAGAATATGTGCAATAAAAGCAAGTTTTTTGTGTTTGCAGCTGAACATTGTCAGTGTGAGAAAGAATCTCCATGAGATTTGCTTCTGATAAAGAGTAAAATTTCAATAAACAGAAGAACATTAGCTCCCAGAGAAGGAACTATTCCATTAGCCATGGGAATGTACAGTATCATATAATTTTGGTTACTTCCAAAACAATAATTTTTTTGATCATGAAAGATTTATGTTAACTTATTTTCATTACAAGTCCTATTACTCGGAAGAAGCTCTGCCATGTATTCACATTTTCTGGCTAAAGAGATGGTACCTGCAATTCATATATAGACTCATATATACCTCATTCTCCATATTCTTCAGTATTTATTGGCATTATGTACAGAATAAGGTGCTTTTCATAATAGAGGTTACTTTTTATAATTAGGGGTAGATTTAAGCCTTCTGAGAAATAAACCAAAGTAATGATTGCAAATGTTCAGGAAGTTGAAAACATTTGATTGCTTCAGGGAAAAAAAATCGATGTATTTGAAAAGAATAGCACCATAATCAAGCAAGTTATGTTTTACTATTCTGCTCTAAAAGCCTTTTGAGTTTCCAGTACAGAAGGCATTTTATGGATCATCAGGCTATTATCTGTGGAAGCAAAAGAGAAAAAATACTTTTGTCTAGAGACAGTAGGCTTGATTTTGATGTCTTTGAAGCAACAAAAATATAAGTGAGTTTGAATTATATTTTTGCCTTTTATACTACAGGCACCGTTTTGGAGTCCCAGCTTACTGCTTACAAAATATCCTTTGCATATATCAGTTCAATAAACAGACATCTGGCCATTAAATCTGCTGGGAACTTTGGAGGTGCTGAATAATGCTTTTATATCTAATAAATACAGGGTTATTGTACTTCCAAGATCCATAACGTGTCAGGTCCCCAGAGTTCATAAGATTTGTCATTTGTAAATAATTGCTTTTGAAGTGGAGGTTGGGAAATTAAGCCAGAAATGAATTGATGCTGTCTCTAGTTTGTAAACAAGACTCCCTTGCCATGCTAACTTGATTGTCTCTGTTGTTGTTTCCTTTGGCTTGATGTTAATCTCATTCAATTAAAGTAACCACAGTGAAATTAAAAGGCTGATTGTATTTGGGGAGGCATATTTTCTCATAGAAATCCAAGTTCTTAACAAGATAGATTGGGGCACTCTCGCCCTTGTATAGGACAGGTAACTTTCTATTCTAAGGTAGAATGTGATTGTGTGTGTCTAGCGAGTATGTTAGAAATGTTTATTTCAGTATTTGATTCTGACTTCATTAGAAAATTCAGCAGGAGAACAACTACAGAATATGGTCCTCTCTAAATGGGACATATTGGTCAAATACTAGCTAGATTTTATAAATAAAACTGTTGCTGTTGAGCATAAGGCAAGAGAATATACCTTCATTATCGATCTCACATCTTTTATGTCAAGCTAAAACTTACAGAAAAGATTGACTCCAGAAACTACTAAAGATCATTTCTACAGATGAAGGAAAAAGTGTATGGATCAAACAAGTGGAGACACACACTCTTACACCTTGAAAGGATGTAATATACCCAAAAAGGAATACACTTCTGCAGAGGACTAAGGATTCCTTATTTGTCTAATGAGTATAGTAGTTTAACAGTATAGTCCAAATTATTAGGCTAGTTTCAAGAACATACACTCAGCCCAAGGTGTACAAGTAAATATCATTAACTGTTAAGTAAGAAAAGAAGAAAGAAGGAACTTACTACCTATTGCTTTTCTCTGGAGCTATCTTTACTCTTCTAGTGTTCCTTTGGCTTGCAAGTCTGACAGCACCATCCTCTTTCTTCAGTGGAGAGGACTATATTTGACAACACGTCATCACCTCCTTGAAGCCTTCCCTAGCAGGGGTATGACCCTAGCAGAGTGCTAATGGGGATCCATGGTAGATATCCTATGCCAATCTGTCAAACTGTAACCTGTTTAAACAAAAAGGAACATTTTGATAAAATGTTTGAGGAAAAACATTTTGACATTTAAATGCTCCTAAAATCCAGGAGGCAGCATTTTTTTTTATGAGAGCTTTGCCTGATTGTAAAAAAAAACAGTTCATCTCATAAGTGTCCACTGGGTAATTGCAAACACAGATATAACCTTTCCTGAATTTTGTATTTCTGTTCTAAAAAAAAAAAAAGAGAAGTGAAAGTCATCTAGAGAAAGACATGTTCTAATTTCACTTACTAATCTAATGTTAACTATTTTCCTTCTATTAGTGGCAGAACCCCTTGCTTTTCTCATCACATGAAGTAACCCAGCCAAGCCATGACTTTCTAGCTGGCAGTAATCAGCTTTGACGCCCTTCTGCATCTGCTGTAGGAGTCTGCTTCCGATTCATCTCTCAGTTTGAGCCATTAGGCTTGGATCCAAAGACATGGCTTGTTCTTCACATTGTTGGTTTGCCTTTGTTACATAGATGTTACAAGTGGTACCCCTACGTGTATGTCAAATCCAGAATCATACCCTATTCTATAGGTAATTTGAAGTTGGATATAGCAGCACTTTTTCAATTGCATGCATGTCTGTATGTTACGTTTGATTGTATGCATATTCTTCTGTTCAGAGAGTAATCTACACTGAATCCAACAGACAGTTTTCCATGTCTTTTTCTTTCATGCATTGTCAGAAAGAAAAAAAAAGAAAAAAGAAGAAAAAAAGGAAAAAGGAAAAAGGAAAAAAGAAAAAAGAAAAAAAAAAAGAAAAAAGAAGCTTATCTATCTGGGCTGGCTGAAGCTGCCAGATCTGGGATACACCCAGCAAATCTCATCTGGTTCCAGGCAAGCAAGAGAAATGTAGTGATGAAGGGAAGTGGAAGGGGGAAGCCTCTCCCCACCTTCCACCTCGGCCCAGAGACACATCTGGACCTAAGCTTGAGCCTGTTTATCAGGAGGAGTTGCTTACTAAGACAGATGTGCTTGTCAAAGGGACAAAGGATAACAATCACAAGGAAAAACTATTTACTAGATGAGGTTTATAGCAGCCAGTTTGGAAAAAACTCTGATGTGTAGCAGCCAGCACTAGCAAAAAACACCAATTTGATGCCAGTGCAATTCTGCTCCAATAGAGAACAAATCATTCTTTCTCATATTTAAGATTTTTAGGCCAAGTGAAATTTATTCTGCACCCTTAATTAGGTACCCCATCATACTTCGTCTCAGAAAGAAATCTCCTATGTCTCTTCAGTAATTAATTCAAGTGCCAAGTAATCATTTCCCCTTATCTGATAAAAGTCAAGTAGCTTTATATAAATGTCAGCAATCATCTTGGTTCCTGCTATTTCCTTTCACACAGGACGTCCTTTTTCGCCTAAGACGCAGCGTCAGCAGGTTTGATTCTTCTTCCCATCTGCTTGTTCCACCAGGAGGTCTCCACTGTTCCCTTACTCTCCTGCAGAAGGAGGCTTCACTTGGCCAAAATAATCCAAATGCGTCTGTTTATCTTATCAGGTGTTGAATTAGTATGACCTGTTCTACTCTCCTACAGAACTAGTGACTGCATGAATTTTAAGCCTCTTGGACAGCAACATGAAGGAAAGGAAGTGGAAATCCAGAAATGATGTCCCTTGTGGCTCTACATATTCACAAGCACCTTATGGCTTCTCTCAAATCACCTATTTTTTTGCCCTGATCTCTCCTATTCTTCTTTTTTTTGTCATTTTACATGCATTCTATAAGCTTCCAGCAATGCAGCACACAAAATATGGCCTCCCTAGTCTCTGATATTGCAGATGGATACAAAGTTCCAGGTCCTTTACAGTTGAAATTACTGGGGATAGGATCTCTTTTTCCTTCTGCTGTGAAAATTGCTTAGTCCAAAATCATGGCAATTGCATCAAGAGCAAATAAGCACACGTTTCTAAGCTACTGTCGTTATTTACCCTCTGTGTCTTCAGTGTGAGAGAAGATGCTTTGGTCTATGGAAAAGAAATAGACCACAGCTCCAAGCACCAAGCACCAATGTCTCTATCACTGATCATTACCAAGCAGTCAAGCAGTTGGTGCTGTTTTGGCATAAGGACATCTACTATGGCATGCACTTACTTTCTCTGATGGATTTTTATTCAGGGACCTGAGGATTTATCTACACCTAGATACTTGGATATATTGTATAGATACGACCTATACAATGATCTATACAGTATGATGTCATGCAGAGGCATATGAAACTGACACTTCTGAAAATAGTAGCTCTGGATTTTGAAGCAGTGGTGGGTTATTCTGCCTGGGCTAGTTCCCAGTCTATTTTCCAAGATATCTTCTCTATATATTACCAGCAGTGATGTGTAGACCAAGGCAGCACAATTATTTGCCCAATATTGAACTGAACAACACAGACAAATCCAAATGCAGGCAATGTGCAGCTTTGCCTGCAATATACTACTATTGCTTATTACTGTTGCTCACCCACTCAATTTTAGATGGAGGTGGAGGAAACTTATTAAACCCTAAAGAAATTACCACTTCTGAAACAGTAATAACAAAAATATCAGCAATAATTCTTTGAATCTCCTTTGTGAAATTTACATTTAACTTTCAAGATATGTTTAAAGGTAAAGAACAAAACATTCTTTCAAAATGACGGCTTTCCATAGGTTGTTATAATTACTAGAATTATGCTTACAGAATAGCAGCTATGTAGCTATTGAAACATCTTCACAAATGCAGTTTTGCAAAAATATTTTCCATTGAAGTACGTTTAAGTTTATTCATTCTAAAAATCAAATATGTGACAACGTTCATCCGATTTATAGTAGAATATCTTCAACATACAGAAAAAAAGTGATGTGTGAGGGTGCATATGGAGAAAAATATATACTGGATATACTTTAAAATCAAAAGCCACAGTTCCCAACTATTCTGGAATAGAATAGCATAGTTTTATCCATACTAGTCAATATTCACTCAGCTGAAATGACACCTAGTTCCTTGTAGTTAAGTTTGCAAGAAAGATGGCACCTTTGAAGGCTTTTGAAGGGTTCACATATTTTAATCACCTTTGCCGAAGAATCTTAAGAGGGAAACCAGGCAAAGTCAAGCAATTGAGAGATAATAGGCTTAGGTAGAATGTAAACTGCCTAAACATGACCTGCAAAGTTAAATAAAGTCTCTAACAAGTAACTTATTGATCACAAACTTCCAGAGTTTCCAGAGGTTTTGCAAACATCAAAACCAGCATTTCCTAAAGATGTACCAAGGTTAGTTTATATTGCATCAGTTCTATGATTTTTCTGTATATATTTCATATTATTATACAATTGGATGAAAAATGATGGACTTGATCTGAATGAATGGTGACTGACATCTCCCAAGGAGTACAACTTTAGTATTCCTTATGAAATAGTTGTATATTAAAAAAAAAGTTGAGCATTTTCTCAAGCAGTCACAATCAGGGTTATTATAATTGTTATAAAGGTAATGTTATCTTATAGAATCTGTGACTCCAATGGTAAGGAAAAGGAAAACCTGAAATAAACTTCATGGCACTCTCCTTGCCCCCTCCTCTATGTAAGAGATAAAAAAAAACAGCTAAAAGAAGCATGGTTAATACTATTTTACTAGGTAGACTTAATGAAGTAAGGGACTTCATAAGACTTAATAAAAAGTAATTTTTTAGACTTCATAGACTTCATAGACTTAATAAAAAGTAAGGAAGGAAATCTAGAAATAAGTGATCGAGGAACAATTTAGAATACTGAGAACCTGGAAGTTTGATGTTTGTCCCCCTAAGTTAAGGGAGAAATGATGCTATTTCGAAAGCATCTGAAAAGCTCATGCATGGAAGTAAGTACCTCAAGACAAGTTTTCCTGCTTCTGGATGCACACTTTGATAAGCATTTTTCAGGATAAGTCATGTTTCTATTGTGTTTGCTGTCCTAAGAGATGCCAACATACATCATAAAACATGACCATATGTTACTGAAACAGCATATGAACATGTTTTGGAAACAAACACTTCTTCTCTGGAGTGAAACACCAAGATTCAGTTTACACTATAGTTTTCAGCTAAAATTTTGTCAGCCAGAACATAGAAAAGCTATTTTCTTATGCCCACAGGTACTGGTACTGGTGCTGGTACTGCCAGGGCATGGCACTTTCGTTGGCTTAGCTGATGTCCTCCAGGACCGTGCTGTCAATCTGCTGGCAGAAAAGAGCCCCTTCTATCAGCTTAGAGTGATCCTCTGTGACGGGCCTGTGACTTGGCGAGGATTCGTCTAACAGAGATCAGCCTGAAGCATGGAAATTTCCAGCTCTAAAGTAAATAATTTGATCAAGTTATAAGCTAGGGAAATTTCAAGAGGCACACATAAGGAAATGGTCAGAGCAGAAACTAGGATTCAGCATTTACTATGCAGAGTGCTGTCTGCCTGCATTACAAAAATAAGCTTCAAAGACTTACAAATACATTATTTTACTGAGCACTATTAAAAAATAAAAAATATTGACTGGTATATAGAATGGCACAGTAATTATTAGGCTTAAAACTGAAACAGTTATTAGAAATGAAATGCAAATTTTTATTTAAGATGAACAGCTCATCACTGAAACTGTATCAACAACTGCAGTAAAATCTTTATCACCAAATGTTTTTTAAATTGAGTTTGCACGTTTATCTAAACAGCCAAGCTCCAGGTCAAACAGGAATTAGCTCAAAGTCTTATGGTCTGGTTATGCAAGTCAGACTGCATAATTTCAAGCGCCCCATTACTTTCAGTTAATCTAGTAATTCAATTTTATACAGTGTAACTTACAGAAATTCTTAGTCTGAAAGAATAGAGGTATGATGAGCGATTTGAATTTTTTAAAGTGCAAGGAGACAAGTGAGAAATAATGTAGAAAGCATTAAAGAATAAAATAGTAAAAAATGTGAAGGATCTAAAAATTATGAACTCAACAGTTAATATTAAGCTCTATTACCTAATAAGGAGATAGATATCACTGAGTTACACAGCCTTAGGCCCACCAGCTTTCCTGCACAGGTATTTTCCCTAGCTGTGCTGCTAGACTACTGTATTGTTTTCAGGTCTCAGCTTTGTGTTTGTGGCTTCACAAAAGTTCTAATGGGACCTGAGGCAACTGTTTCCTCCTCTTAAGCAGAGGAGAAGATCAAATCAGGCAAGAGATGGTACTTGGCTTCCCCTTCCACTCAGTTTCTAAATGACACGTCTTTTGACTGCCCTGGCTTGCAGTGGACCCAGACAAGGTGATGAGGATCAAGTATATTCTGACTCCGACTATAAGTAATGCAAGGCAGTGAATATTTTGAAAAAGGGTGTTTTAACTGTATCAGCTGCATGCACAGGCCATTGAAAAGGAATTAGAAACCATTATTCAAAGAAATATATTCTTGCTAGTTTTGCTAGAGGATTGTGTCTGCTCTCGTGCAGTTTTCTCTACAGACACAATTTTCAGGCATAGGTTTTTTTAATCAGAAGCATCTACCTAAGAGAGTACAGAAATGGTCAGATTTTGGCAAACATTCTTAAAACTTCATCTTTCTAAACTATAAAATACTATGGTGTATGATATAAAAAGAGATGCATATGTGAAATTAATCCTAATGAAGTTATATTTACTTCAAAGAGTTGCTTCTTTTTCAGAGAGGAGAAAATTGTCTAGAACTGTCTAGACACTAATAAAATCTAAAATTCATTAGGGCTGGTAATCTAAATACGTACAGATTTTTAAATAAGAGAAACTGCATAACATATTCTGAAGCTTTTTACCGATAGACTAAGGACTATAGGTTCAGGCAAAAAACACCACGAATCATTATTAAAATGTGCACAAAACTCTATTTAATGACAAATATGTTTTTCAAATGAAATTTTGGAGAGTATTTTTTCTACAAAGGTAAATTTTAATATGCTGAATTACACAAAATAAGATAGAAATGCAAGTATTTACCCATACAGAAAATTAAAGTACAGTATCTGTAGCCATGATGTAGCTTGAAAAAAATGTCAGAAAACTATGTATATATGTTTAATTTTGAAAAACGTTTGTCTAAAATGAGAAAAATTAACACCAAAGAAAGTTTAAAATGTGAATATATAGGATAAGTTTAATTCCACGTCTCTATTTGCATCATACTATATGTGAATTTGTTTGTTCAAAATGAATATAATTCTTGATTTGAAATACGCATAGTGTGAGGATAAATCTTCAGGACAATGTAAAAATCCACCTTTTTATTTTAGCTTTTGGGCTGTGAAGTGTTGTCAAATGTTTCTGCCTAATAATGGCACCAATCATTTTTGATTTTTCCTAGCTTGGAAAATGCAAATATCTTCTGTGAAAGTACAGAATTGAATAATTTAAAATAAAATCTTAATGTGAACAATGTTCACTAATTCACATTTTCTAAAATAGCTCCAATATAACTTTTAAAGTTCCATCTCTTTTATTGCCATTTAATATATTTTGGAGGGAAAAAAAAAAAAGATTGCAATCCAAAATTTAATCAAACAATATTGTTGTATCTAATATCCAAGGGTGATAATGAAAGCTTATTTTAAATGTATTCATGATGATTTCAGACTAGTCTGAGCAAGTAACAGCTTAGTCATTTTCAATGTGATCATTGCCTGCATTAACAAGTGACTATTATCAATTTACTGTTTTAAGGGGAATGAGAAATATCTTAATTTTACTAGTGCTTCTCATCATTGTTATAGTTAATCTTTTTTTTTTTTTTTTTTTTTTTTTAATGGTAAAAAAACGGAAGCATATGATTGAGCATTGCACTCCAGGGAACATTTCCACATCACAGTCCTCATTAGCCTTCTTTCATGAATACTGCAGCATACATGCATGCGAAGGAAGAAAGAACCACAGTTTTCCTTTTCTCTGGAAATCACAGAAATGTCTCTGGGAGAAGTGGGAAGCAGTTAGGAAACTGAGAGATTCACCACACTGAATCCAAGTGTCTGTAAAAGCTCCTACTGGCTTGGCTCCATATTTAATGCAAGCAAGGGTATTCTTCTTGTAATTGTGAAGCAAGCAAGAAAAATCTGATAAAAGCCCAAAACATCAGTTGCTATAAATCAAACACCTACAAAAGTCTATGTATAATACTGCTACCACCACATCCACTCTTTCTCTGGAAAGAAAGGCAAGCAAGAATGTGACTATCTTTTTTTGCCCAGTTCCCTGCAAACTCATGCAACACTCTCCAAATTCCCCTTTTCTGCAGAACAACACCTGCTTTACGGAAAATTCACTAACTGCTTTAATTAATTATCTGTTATAGTAGGAAATCATCTGGGTGCTAACAGACATTTTGAAACCTCTTCAAGGTAGTGCCCATATGATGTTAAATTCCGTGAAATCTAAAGATGCCATAAATCAGACATAG
>JAVCKT010028767.1:0-37852 GCA_032273925.1 Rhynchotus rufescens
CCGCCGGTTCCGCGCCCCGGCCCCGCGCCCATCCCCGCGGTGTCCCGCGCGCCCCGGCCCTGCCCCGGTGCAGGGGTCGCTCCCACCGGGCACGTCCCCCCCCACGAGGTGCCGGGAGCCGCCCGGGACCCCGCGGCTGCGCTGGGCACCTTCCTGGGCCAGGGTGACGGCGGCGGGCGCCGTGACTCAGAGGGTAAACAGCAGTTGGTGGAATTGCCCCAACTGCTTGGCGTTATTTGGCCCAGCAGATGGGCGCCTCTTAGATAACTCCAGCCCAGCGTTTGTCCTCGGCGTCTGTGTTGGGCTCGGGGGCTGCGGGACGGCGCCGGCGCATCCGTCCGCTCCGTGATACGGGGTGGGCAGCGAGCGGAGCCCGTGCCCGACACAGGGAATGCGTTGGGGACAGGGAGAGCGCCCAGGCGGGATGGGAACGGCCTTCCCGACGGATTAGGGCTGCGGGAGAAGCCTCTCCTTTGCTCTTGGTTGTGAAAAGCCGTCAGGAATTGTGCGGCCGCGGGATGAAGTGAGAGCGAGATCCCGTCTAACCCGGCAAACGCCAAGTCCTGCATTAGCTGGGAAAGCTGCAGACCTCCGCATTTGTAGGGAAAACACAAGGGCACAAACTGCAAACACGCATGTGTGTATATAAAATAAGAATGACCTACGCCAGGGTTCATGAGTGTATTAAAAAAACCCCTCTGTTTTGTCATGTCCATGCAATAAATTGCACGTGTGTAACCTCTTTCCATATGGATATTCCTATATATAAAAAACATAGCTCATCTTGCATCAGATGAAGGGCTATCAACCTAGTAATGATGCTTTTAGCCTCTGTCTGTCTGTTGGTGGGTGCAGAGAGCCCTGAAGGGCTGAAAAGCTCAGGTCTCCTGTGTTTGCATTTCTGTTTTTGCTCCTATTTTAATGGGATATTTCTATAAGGGCTGCTGGCGCTATTGCATTTGAATGTAACTTTTAAAAGTTATTCATCCTTTTGCTGCTTCTCCTGTAACGGATTTTACGCCCAGCCCTGTGCTTACGCTCCCTAAAGAATTCCTGGGAAAAGCCGGGTGCAGGAGGCGGCCGCTGCGGATTTTCCCTCTTCCTTCCCGCTGGTTTCCGCCAGGGCCTGGCACCTTTTGCCAGGCTTGTGTTTCCCTCCGTGTTACAGAGGGAAACCCTCCTCCTTTGCCACCTTGCTGCTTCCACACAGCGTGTTCAAGACTTTACGCATTTTCCACCAAAACGGTTATTTTCACTACTCTTCAGCCCTTTGCTTCAGTCTGTCCTTTCCACGTGTGTCTCCATGATGAGGCACAGAGTGACTGAGCCCCCTGAACCTGCTCGGCTGTCACAGTGAGTTACTTTAGAAGCTACTTTATTTTTTCCTATGCTAAGTCCAACCTCAGCATCTCTGCATCAGAGTCCTGCAAATTCCAGCCTTGTCTTCAGGCCTAAGGCCCAGCAGCTCCTGGTGAATGTGACCGTGTGTCCCTGCTGGAGCAGGGGGTTGATCTAGAGGATCTCAGGAGGTCCCTTCCACCCTCGACCATTCTGTGATTCTGTGGTGGTCTTCAGTGTGGAAGCACAAGGAGTAGCTCTCTAGATCCTTTCTTGTCTTGCTCATTTGAGGGAAAAAAGAGATGAGATGTTGAAGCATTTTCTTTCTTATTGAACCAAGAGATCTGGGGTTCTGCATCAAGGAAATAGGGAGCATTCTCCCAAGTCACTAATTGCTTCCATTCCTCACACATCTCCCATTTAAGACGGCTCCTCATGGGCTGCCTGCAGGTTTGGCAGCCACCAGTAGCACATGGATGGTGAGAACACGATGGCACCAGGTCCCTGTCGTTCTGCTCACCCTAAAAAGGGTTAAAAGCCCTAAAAAGTGGCCTCCTCATGGGCTGTGGCTGGATGCGGAGGCCTGGTGGGCTCGGGCTGAGGAGCAGGTAAGCGCAGGCTCTGTTGCCTCGGTCATTTACGCGCTGAAGGCTTCGGTTTCCTCTGGAAAAGCAGAAGGTGCCTCTGCGTTTGCGGCGGCTCCGGCTGTGTCAGCAGCAACTAGTGGCCGCATGGCACGGGTTTGTCTGCAGGAAATCTCTGCCCGGCGGGATGGCCTGATGGCCCTTGCAGCTCTCAGCTGTGGAAAACGCCCTCAGGAGGCCTCAGGAGGTCACCTCGTCCAGACCCTGCCTGCCTAAAAGCAGGGTCAGCTCCACCGTGTGCCCTTCCTGGACAATATCTGGCTGTCCTGCTTTGAAACACATGTGGTGGAGACGCCATGGAGATGCCACGCTTGCCTGGGGTGCAGGACACCCCCATGGCCAACTTGAACCTCCTTGGCCCCAACTCCTTTCTCATCCTAACGGCTCAGGGATCCACCTAAGCGGCAGAGGATGGACGGGAGCAGCGCTGCAATGGGAATTAGCCTGGATACCTGCAGAACGTGTGAGTGAGTAGTCAGGGCGGGAGCTCCACCGTTCCTGGCTCTGAATTCTGTAAGGAGCAAGTTGAACATTTTTTGATACTACTTGGGTTTGATGTTGCTTGAAAAGGGCCATACTGCGCGAGGGAGGTGGAAGATGCACTAGTTAGGAACTAGTTAGTTTAGTTATGTGATGTTGTAGTTATGGAAGCTTGAAATTGGGTCCTGCAGGGCTGACAGAGAACAGGATGGCCCCTGAAGGACCCACGTGTCCCTCAGATGTGACAGCAGAGGCTCAGAGCACTTTGGATCTCATTCCCTGCGTGTGTTTAAGCAACTTACCCACCTTTCTGGGTTTAGTTTGGGACTTGTTCTGCACGAAGGCTGCTTTTTGTCATTGAACTTGTTGGTTACTGAAAAAGAAATATAGCAGATAACAAAATACGATGAATGATCAAAGTACATGCAAGTGCCATTGCAGAGGATGCAGAAGAGCAGGTCAGCACGAGCTTCCTGGCTGCTCAAGGAGCGGGAGATGCAGCGGCAGGAAGGCCAGGCTTGACATTTCCCGTATGCTTTGGGGCTCTTGCTCGTGTGTTTTTTGCTTTTTTTGTTTATTTTGAAAAGCTCTGCATTGCAGGCCCGAAGAAAACAAGCAGTTGCTCCAGCGACAAATGCAGCCTCGGAGGGCAGGGTTTGCAAAGAGATGACAGCTCCGAGATGGATTGTGTTTATCTTACGTGATAAGTCGGAGTTTGCATGCAGCGGGTTTATCGCTATCCGACAGGTAGCGAGATAAAGGCCAGGTGTAAGGGGGGATGTGGGAAGAGCTGGAGCAGCCACGCGCTCCCTTTGCAGGACGGTTTTAGGGAGCATTCGCAACCCAGGAGGCCGAAACCCCGGAGGAATTGGCAGGAAAGAAGCACCTTGGGATGGCGGAGCTGGAGCGGAGCGGCAGGGAAGAGGCTCGTGCAGAGCATGGGGCCCGTCCCGTCCCTCCGCGCTATCCGGAGCGCGGGACGTGCCGGCCGGCGCGGGGCCCTCTCTGCCGGCGATTGCATCTGCGCCGGCCCCGGGGCCCCCGGCCCTTCTCCAGGGGCCTCCGCTATCTGGCGCGGTTAGGCTGGGCTTATCTGTTGCTGCTCGGGATGCAGCCCTCGCTGGGCCGGTGCCCATCCCGGCGGCGCTCGCGGCTCCGGGGCCAGCGGGACGCGGGAGCAGCGCCGGAGCCGGCAGCTCCCGGCCGCGGTTCTTGCCCGGCCACCGCGTGTTCCTGTGAGTGATGCCCGTGAGAGAGGGAAGTTGGTCCCGTTCTACATTTCTAGTGTGTCTGCTTGGAAGTGATGAGGTCTGCACTGCTCTCCCTCATGGAAAGAGGTTTCTTTTCTCATTTCGGAGTTGGCCTTGGTGTCCCTCCCATTTTTCTCCTGTTTTTTTCTTCTTTGGGGCTGTTTTGGTTTGTTTCCCCCTATTCTGGTCTCCTCCTGCTTCTCTCCTCCCTTTTCCTTACTAAAGGAACATAAACGATTCTGCTGCCCTTGCTGGAAAGCCTCTAAGCGTTGCGTATCCTTCCCTGTGTTGGGAATATCCCTGAGAACTGGGAAGTTCTGCTTCTGGCTGTGGAAGTTTTCCCAGAATGGACTTGCTGGTTCCCAGTACGAATCAGGTGTTGGGATGAAGGAATTAAGGGAAGCAAACTGCTAAATATCATCTTGTGGGGTGGTAACAGCTCTGCTTTCCACATGAGACCCTTGTCCTTGGGCACACGTTGGGTTTTTCCGTAACGGAGCTTTCTCGGGACAAAAGACAGTTGCGGGTTGTTAGGCTCTTTCATGCTCTCTTCAGAAGAGACGTGTTTGGAATTGATTCCGATAATTACAGTTTCCACAGACGTCTAATCCACAGATCAGTGCCCAGGTTCAATAGGATGGTGGAAAATCGCATCAGACTGGCTTGGGCAGCCACCAGCACCATTGCAGGTCCCAGGGCACGAGTGAGGGAGCGCGCTGGCTTTTTAGGAGTTAGTTACCTGTCCTAAATGTGGCGTTGGGGGCCAAAATGACTTGTACTAAAGGGTCTGAGCTCGATCCCTCCGAGTACCTTGATTCCAAAGGCGCTTTCCTCTGAGAAATCAGACCTCCTCAGCTGGATCTGTTAAAACTGAGACACCTGGCTTGTTTAGGTGGTCAAAAATACATTTGTCTGTTGCTTTAGACCCTCCTGGGGCTTATTTAGATCCGAGCTTTGGTTGCCTGTTAGGAGGGTGGTAAGCAGGGAGGCCACAGGCCATGCTGGGGGTTGATGCGGTTACGTGGTGGGTTCTCTCTGGCGGGTCTAAGTGGTGGCAGCTCCTGCAGGGACAGGGGAGAAGCTCCAGCTTGGGCTGGAGCGGGAAAGAGGATTTGGGGACAGATTTTGTTGCTGATTTGGCTGAAGGGAGATTTCCCTGTTCCACGTAGCCACAGGACAGCCCACCTCCATGATTCAAACAAGCACGAGATGGACCCATTTGGGTAGAAGCAGCCCCAAAGCCCATGGGTGTCTGTTGTCTATTCTGGGGCCTCTTTTGGAGCCCTCTCTCCCAGGCTGACTTACTGGGTACTTGGAGTCAAGTCTCACAGAGCCAAGGCGTTTTGCTCTGGACATCTCTTCTGGTTCATCTTCATTCTGCTGCTTGGAGGACCCTTCCTGAGGTGCATTCCAGAAAGGGCTGCAGGTTTCTTGGCAGCTGGAGCTTTTCCTGGACCTGCTGTGAAGCTCTATGGGTTTTCCTAGGAGTCCGACACCCCTGCCGAGATGCTCACTTCAGTAAACACACCATGAAGTGATGCACGAGGGGCTGGCGGCTCTGCAGCGCACTAGCTGGAGGTGGAACTAAAGGAAATACCCTCAAAAGGAAAGGAAATACCCTCAAAAATGTCCCTTTGGCCAGCAGCGCGCGCTGCTTCCCGCAGCACGGGGTCGGAGGAATGGAGCAGGAGCAGCCATGTGTCAGCGGAGGTGACTTCCCCGTGGCCCGGACGCTTGGGAAGTGACGGGGCAGCTTTGCTGGAGCCCTGGGAGCAGCAGCTGGCGTTTGGGCATCGGTGAGCAGCAGCGCTGCAGAGCGCCGAGGAAAGCGGGCTGTAGACAAAGGTTTTATTTAAGTTACTTATTTAAGGCTTATTCAACTTTATTCTATAAGAAGCCTTGAGGACCTCTAGAAAGGCTTTGGTTGGCTTGGTTGGCTGCAACAGGGAAAATGCAAGTCGTGTTGCAAGTGACAGAGTATGGTGCGAGGAGAAGAGCGGGGAGCCAAGCGAGGACATGTGGCCTTGAGACGTCGGAGCATCACATCCTGCCACACAGGGCTGGGAGAGTCCTAAAAATCCTCTGGGAATGGCTTTGAGGTGGAGGCGGAGAGGCTGGTGGGGCAGTGGGGGGTGACACGAGGAGCACGAGTGCGTGGTCGGGCGCTTGGCTGGAGTCCCTGCTCAAAGCGCTACACGAGGCGGGAAGGGAGGACTCATTTTTCTCATTTCTTTCATTTTGTTCTTGAATCGGATGTTCCTCCTGTGTGACCACAGCTGGCTTTGGTGGGGCTGAGGGCGGCAGAAGTCAATGTTCAGCTCTTCCTTCGCACAGAAAAGGACAGCCGGATCCTCAGAGACATCATCGTGGCTGTTGGCCCTGGTATCTCCTTTGTGGGCAGGCTGCTTTGTTTTAATTAGCCTTCTTTACATGTCTGCATTATGAAAGGCCATTCAAATGCTCCCCTTTTTCATTTTTGGAAGGGCACTGCAGGAGAGCTGCTGTCATTAACCGGGATGCGAGTGGTTTGTTCCCAAACCCAGCGAGGTTCTGCCGCTTCTGGAGTCGCCTCAGGAGCCGAGGGCAGCCCAAAAAGCCGCCTCCGCCGAGTGGGCACCGGCACCCGTCGCCTTCCCCTTCTTTGTTTCTCTGGCCTCTTCAGCTGCTGGTCATTCAGCCCTACTTAGTTGTGCCCTCCCTGGCTTTCTGTGATCATTAAAATAGAAATAATTACTGAGAGGGTTTTTTTTTTTTTCTTCCTTGCTTTTAAACATTTCTAACATCCACTTAAAGGGGGCAAAAGGGGAAAAAAGAAAGGTCAAATGTGTTCTGTTCCCCTCTTCTCTTCTACTGCAATAAGAATTAATCCAGTTTTAGCACTTGGAGGGCAGGAGGCAAAGCTGCAGTGTTGGTTTGAGCTTGGCCATTTATGCCAGGTCACAACAAACCCTCTGTGTTACGACCTTTGCTTGTTGTCTGATGCAGTTTATGGTTTTTTTGGAGTGTTTTGATTTGTGCTTTTATATTAGGAGTAAACAGGGAGAGAGGACAGAAATGGGACAGATCAGCAGGGAATGATTATTATTGCTTTTTATTGCTGTTACTGATACAGCAGCATAGGTGTCTGTTATCCTAGTGATTCCCTCACCAGTAAAGATGTGGTGCCCAAGTTCACCCTGTTTGCTCTCACTCTGAACAGAGGAGAGGTAAAGCAGAAATTTTGTCCATCTGTCACATACCTGAGCTTACAAAGCTGAGGAGCGGTCCAGATTCCTGCTTTGCCTTGTGCCAAGGAGGTGGCAGGGAGGCTGTAAGTCCTGGAGGGCCAGTCTTTCCTTGTAAGAGGGGAATAGACCAAGCTTAGAAAAGCCGGAGCCCTGATTTCACTCCATAGTTCTGGAGTTTTGGCAGAGCTATTCCGGGGATGCTGTTGCCCAACCATAGGTTTTCACCCTGGAGGAAGACCTGGCTCTGCACAGGGAGGAAGGCTCTGTGCTTCGGAGGATCCTTGGCCCTGCGGTTTTCTCCAGCATCTGTGACCCAGGTGATGCTTTGGATAAAGTCTGGAACAAGATGCCCTGCAAGGGTCCAGCTGCGTTTTGGAGCTCCTTAATAGAGTGATGCTTTCTAGATATCACCAATTTCTGCCCTTGGGCCAGTGTGTGTGAAGGCAGGAGCTTCTCTCGCCCCACCGAAGGCTGATGGAAGCTGCAATGCTCCAAGTACCTGAAAACGGAGAGCGCGGGGTATTGATAATTTTGCCTGCCTTCTTCCACTTGCATCCTCTGTTAACAAAGAACAGTCTACAGGGAAATAGTCTGTTATTAATATTTAATTTCCTCCTATTACGGTAAGCAGATGACCTAAAAGATCATTTAAAAACGTAACCAATAATAACAGTAATAGAGGAGCCAGAAGAAGTATGTGTTGGTGAGACAGGTGATGCCTCCCTTCCTTCTCTGCCCTGCCCACCCAGCCCCTTCTCTGCGTCCTTCAGCGACAGCGAGAGGAGCCGTGGGGCACTGAGGGGCTGGGGAGGCTGTTCTGCACGAGGTGCTCCTCAGGTGTCTTCTGCAAGTTCTTGTAGAGCCCATGAGGACCTTGGTTCATTTCTTGTGCCGTGGTCCTCTTAAGACGTGAGAGACGAGATTTCTTCTGTTTGAAAAATACTGGGGTTTTCTTTGAGCTGGAGAACTTTCAGAGAAGATAAAAACTGACAAGCATCTCCCCGCTCTGGGCCTGGGAAAATAGCAGACGAGTGACGAGCAGCAATTTTCTGCTCATTGCCGTACGCGAATTCACGGATTTTCCCTAAGGGAACTCGGCAGTCTGTGTGTGTCTGGTACCTGGGAAGGGCCGGGTTGTCAGAAGAAGTGAGGCTGTTATCTGTGGAATGAGCCTCATTCCCTGAGGTTGGCTCCGCAAAGGGCCACCCTTTCCCCTTCCTGCTGGCCTCACGAGCTGCCTGCTGCATTCCTCCCTCGCCTCCCCCATCCTGAAGCAAACAAGGAGAAACCAGTCTTGTCTGGAGCCTGGAGGGAGCTACAGCTCATGGGGAAGGCCAAGGAAGCTCTAGTTTGTCACCTACCTGTCCACAGACTTGTCTTAGGGGCGTTTGCTCACGTATCTCGAGCAGTTTTCAACTGGAACCTCACAGATGTTGTCCAATCCATCAATCCACACACTGAGAGAAGAGGGAGCCTTCATCTTACTTGTGTGATGGAGCATGGACATCCAAACCAAGACGACTCAACTCGGCCTGCAGGAGACAAGAGTAGGACATGGATTTGTTGGAGGAGGGTTCTTGAAGGCTCACGTTGGCTGGTGCTCACCTGGGCTCTCTGGGAACTCAGTAGCCTGTAGGAGCAACACCTTAGTCCAAAGCCAACTGGAGATCCCAAACAAAAGCTTGCGCAGCCTCCAGTGGTGACTCGCTTCATGGGAACGTGCTGTTCAGATGCTTTATTGAGTTTTCAAGGAGCAATTTTTCACTGGGGCTGAAATATGAGCGAGGACGGAGTGTTCCAAATCACTAGAAGTGAACAGGACAGCAGCTTTGCAGGTTCGTGAGTGGCAAGAAAGGCTTATTTAATAATGGGGAAAAGGCCGGAACATAGCCCAGGGTATCGAGGAAGAATTAATCTAATTAACAAAACAAAGCATGAGCTTGAGAAGAAATACTAATTGTAGCTGTCCAGCAGGCTGTGCGAGGCAGGATATTTTTCTTAAGTTTTGAGAAGCTTGAAGTATTGATCCCTCGAGGGCTCGAGATGTTCAATATACACTTCCCAGTGAGTAAAACAAGCTGTTAATTGATTTTATCCTGCCAGTCCTGGTTGTTGAGCTTTTGAGTCTCACATGAGGTAGATGATTCTATAATAAATCTCTATTTCCTCCAAATGCACGTTGTCTTCTCCAGGTAGTTTGTATTTTGTTTTGTCCCTGTAAATGCAGTAAATTACCAGCCTCATGCACAGAGGGGCTTGGTGATTTTAAACAAGTTGGAGATCCTTCTACTATCAAAGACCCTGTATCACGTTGAACGAAATAGGTAACAGGCTGTCAGTGCAGGAGATGAATGAGACGAGGGGTCAGTTTAGGTGAAACATGGGAACCTCCTGGGTTGTGGCACCTTTTGTAGGCAGCACGTTGAGGCCTGCCACATGCTGGGATTATGGACCTAATAATTGCTTTTCCTCATCTCCGTTGCCGCTAGAGAAGCAGTGGACACAATATTGTTTTATCCTGGCTTGGACACTTAAATCAGCTCCAGTTATGTCTGTTTAGAGGTGTGCAGGCTCTGCAGGACTCTGCTTCCCAGGCCAGCGGCGAGGCCGCGTGGTCCTCTTCTGGGCATGACATCTCACAAACTGCTTCAGAAACCAGTGGCTGGGGGCTGAGTTGAAGGATCAGGCCACCGTTTGTGAAGACAGGTGAGAAAGAAGGGCCTAGACCAACGTGGAGCTAAATTAGAAAGTTCAGATCAAACTAGGAAACAAATGATTGAAGGTTAAACACACCAGTGTGTCTGAAAACAGCACGTGATGTCATCATTAAATTTGATCTGTAATCTTCCCAAAGGAGGCTCCAAAATGGGAAAGAATATTCCAATAATTTCACTTTGGCCCTCAGAGATAAGGGTATGAGGTGTGAGGGCAACCCAGTAGTACTTTGAATAAATGATCTTGGTGTCTGGATGTGCTTGACCGGTTCAGACCTTAATTCCTTGCAGAAAGCTGTTTTCTTTTGTCCTTTCACCCTCATCCCGCAGAATAGCTTGTGCTTTTTTTGATTGTTTTATTTTACATAGCATTAGTTTCGCCTCAAGTACATCCCAATAACTTTGGGGCTTTTTCTAAGCTTGTTCTACAGCTGGACTTGAGCTTGGAATCATGAGCTTGACCTGCATGGAAATGCAAAAAAGAGATGTTAGGAGGTGGAGAATGCGAAGGCTTCCCCCTCTACGGCCACGGAATTTCTTGGTCACTGTGCTGCTGTGAACCTAAGGGACATGAGATTTAGCTCCCACTTGGAGCTTTCGGGCATAAACATGTGATGTATCTGATAGACAAAAACTATTTCTCTTTTTCTTCCATTTTTTTTTCCCACTTTTTCTTCCATTTTTTTTGCCCTGCCACCCTTTTTTTCCTCATTTTCCCCCTCTTTCCTGCAAGCACAGAGCACTGTAGCTTCGTTTTCACCTTGCCCTTTCTGTTTTCTCTCCCTCCTGGCTTTCTTTGTCTCTATTTGATGTTAATTCTATTCCATCTCCCTGAAAGTCAGGCTAGTGGGGGGTGTTTTCAGCTTTGAAACAAACCCATTAGGACTTGAAATGGGTAATCAGACACTGGAGAAGTGGTACAGGAGCATAGCATTAACATCACTGAGACAAGTAAGCAGAAGCAATCTCTGGCAGGTCTTTGGAAAACAGGATATTTGCTAAAAGAAGATAAGCAATATAGAAACTTCATGGGTTTTTTTTTGTTCTTGAAAAAAAAGATTAAATCGATGATCTTTATCGTTCTCTTTATGGCTAGATGAAAAACTAATCTCGTGTTGATTTCTCCCACACTAACAAAACAAAATGCAAACCCGAGATTATTGAAGGTAGAGGAAAAGCTAGATTTTGAAGCACATCCAAACCACGAGGAACCACTCACTTTCCTTTCAAAGCAGCATTAGCAATAGAGCTCTAAATCAATGAAATGTCCCAAATCTGATTATATTCCTGAGATCATATGTGAATCACTAGTTAATCATATTTTCTTGCATTATCACTGTCTTTACCCTTTTATTTTGCCCTGAGAAATTAGGTTTCCAGCTTCAAAACAGAGAGGCAACTGTGAAGGCATGAAACCCTGGCGTGGGTTAGACCTCCCCAGATCACTTGCAGATCTCCTGTTTTGGAGGTACATTTTGCATCCCAAGTTGATCTCGAGTGTCTATTAGTTAATGCTGCATCTCTTTGATGTTTGTTTGGAGTAGCTGTTCTCTTAAATTTATGAGAAAATACTGCTATAGAAAGTTGGATAATAATAAGGTGTAAAACCCAGTGATGGGGTAGGACAGAAGTCAACTATGACTTGACTGCATGGCACAAAGCCTAGGAAACTGTGTTCTTTATTGTTCAATGTTTTGGCTGAGTTTTGGGGTAAAATGAACATCTGGAATCAAAGAAATGAGGTGACCTGGGAAGATGGGTGAGGTGTGTAAGCACGTGGACGATGTCCATGTGTTCGTATGCAGTGGTGGCTGTATGGAGCACGTGTCCCTGGAAGCAGCCCCAGGTTTGTGTGTCTGATCATGCAGGAGTGTGAATGTGTTGGGAGAGGAGCTTGGTGTTGTGTCTGTGAGCGTTTCTTTGGGGATCTGTAGAGGGGGTAACTTGGTGGGTGTGTTTCTGGCTGGTTGTGCTTGAAAGGTGATGCTGACCTTGTCAAAGCCAATGCCCCTGTGTCTGTGAATGTAGAAAAACCCATTTTAAAAGGCAGATATGAGGAATAAAACGGCTAAGTGCTGATAGCATGAGGGTTTATGCAACAAAGGCAGTGTTGCAGGACGGGACTTGCACAAACCCTTGCAGGGAATATCCGTTCGCAGCAGGGAAGTGCTGGGACGTGTCCCTCCCTGCCGTGCCCCAGCCCGTTTCCCCTGGGAAATTTCCCATTTCCCATCACGTGTCGGCATCCGCAGCCCCAGGGAAGCGGTGTGGAGACGAGAGCCCACGTGCCAGCAGCACAGACCCCTTCGGAAGGAGCCTTCGTGTCACTCTGTGGCGCCCGCACGAGCGCGGGAGGCACGAGGTGCCTCGAGCCTCGGGGACGGAGGCAGACGGATGCAGGCCAAAAGGCTCCTGCATTTCTCCCCAGCGCTTGCCCAGTAATTCCCAGTAATTAGCAGGGCTCTCGTGTTTCGGGGCCGACTGAGCAGCTGCTGAAGTGCCAGCTCGCTGGGCAGTGTCCCCAACAAAACATCCCTTGTTGCTCCTTGCTCCGGTGAAATGATGATCTCCAGAGGTCCCTTCCAGCCTTAACCTTTCTGAGATTCTATGCAATGCTGCTGTCCCAGTCTTGCTTCAGCTCTGCAGCCTTCCACATAGCCAAAATGTGAGATTTTTGCCAGTGATGTATTCTTCAAGGCCTGTTTAATATCCGTTATCAATTTAATATGCCACTTTAATGAGATTTTGCTCTTTCCATCTCCGTGGAACCGATTACTTAGTGTGCATGGTTTTTGTTTTTTCTTTTTTCTTTTAAGGAAATAGCAAGTGGAGAAGTTGAACTCTTGCTTCAGCTGAAGAGAACATTTCCTAAGTCCTGGGGGGAAAAGGGGGGAAAAAAGAGACCCACAGGATGTTGCTGGTAGGTGTGTAAATGACAGGAAACCGTGACTAGCGGCATGAGTGTCAACAGGAAACCCAAGCTGAGAGCCTGTGCGATGGTGCCGGCCGGAGCACTCGCTGTGCCCGGCTGCCTGCCGGACTCGGTGGCCCGGGAAGCAGCGTCCGTCCGCGTGAGCTTCTCTTCTGGGGCCCTGTCCGCTGGAGTGCAGTGAATCGCTCCGCACGCGCCTGATCCGCTCTGCTGGAGCTGCGAGCCACGTTCCTGCTCTCCACGCCTGTTGCTGTGGGGCCCTTGGACAGCCGTGGGGAGGAAGGAGCGAGTGTGAAGCTCCTTGCAAGGTGGCCACCACGTGAGCGCCCCTGGCACCCCAGGCGGCTTTGAGGTGTCTTGGGTGCCCGGCGCTCTGCAGATATGAACGCTGGGCTTTTCTGGCACGTTCTCGCTTTGGCCCGGTCGCTCTCACCATGCTAGTACATGGGAAGGAAGACTTCCTCTCCGACGTAGCGTACATCGTCCTGGAGCTGGTCATTGCCGTGCTGGCCATCCTGGGCAACGTCCTGGTCTGCTGGGCGGTCTATCTGAACAGCAACCTGCAGAACGTCACCAACTACTTCGTGGTGTCGCTGGCCGCCGCCGACATCGCCGTGGGGGTGCTGGCCATCCCCTTCGCCATCACCATCAGCACCGGCTTCTGCGCCTTCTTCTACGGCTGCCTCTTCATCGCCTGCTTCGTGCTGGTGCTGACGCAGAGCTCCATCTTCAGCCTCCTCGCCATCGCCATCGACCGCATCATCGCCATCCGCATCCCGCTCAGGTGAGGCCGGGCGGGCTGCGGGAAACACGGGGGTCTTGCTGAGGGATGGTCACCGGGGAGAGCACCAGAGCAGATGAGCTGAGAGGAGGGGTTGTTACATGGATGTTTAATTCCTTGTTATTGAAAAAAATGCTTTTTGGGCTCTGGAAAACCGCCACAAGGCTCGTCCTCCTGCCACCCCCAAGGGTGGTTTTGCTGTGGTCTCCAGCCTGGAGCTCCGAGAACATGAGATCCGAGTAACAGAGCTGGAGGCCGAGGGCAGGAGCTGCGGCTCTGCGTGGGCAGGAGCCTCCCGTGGGTCAAGGGAATGGTCAGCCGCACATGTGGGGCCGCGGCTCCGTTTGGAGCCCACCGACGGGATGGGATTTATCTGACTGGGGCTGTCGCTGGAAGATCCGGGTTAAACGTGTCATGGTGATGCCCCTGTGAGCTCTTGGCTGCTGAGGAAGCCTCAGGAGAGGCCAGCGTGGGCAGAGCAGGGGAGGCCCCACGTGTCCCGAGGAGGCCGCGGGCTCTCCCCTGTGGAGAGACTCGCTTCTCTCCATGCCGCAAACACGGCCCCGAAACTGGAACAACCTCCTCATTCCCTTGCGCTCGAGTCTGGGTTTCGGGACGTGCTCCCTCCTGCGAAGGCTGAGTCTGGTCTCTGCAGCTCTATTTTCTCTCTCATGAATATTTTGGTTATCTAGCAGTTTTTGCAGCAAAAAAAAAAAAACCCTCACATGCAAAACCAGAGAACATTCTCCCTAGAGCTGGGCAGTGACCTTTCCATGTGGGACCACTTTCAACGAGCCTGAGCTCCTGCAGCCTCACCCTGAGTTGCCGCTTCCCAAACCCGGAGCCCGAAGAGCTGCAGCCTCTGCTGTGGCTGCAGGGAGGAACCATTCCGGTCCGCTGCAGAAAAACAAAACCAAAACCCGAGCTGTCAATACTAGCAGCTCTAAATTCAGGCTGCCTCCACTTTTTGACAGTTCTACCGAGCAGGCATTTTTACTTTTATAAACCAATATAATGATAAATGGCACAGAGAGACATAGGCAGGGTAGTGCTCGGCAGCTTGCCTCTGAATTGATTTTGAGGACGCCTGATGCCTTTAATTCAGCTCTCGTGAGTTAACTCTGAAGCTTTTGCTGACGGTTTAAGCATTCACGTTGTTAGGGGATGACTTGAAAGGAAAAGGATTTTAAAAATTTGGATTTCTGCCCGCTTTTTTGGCCTTGCTGTTGCTTATTGCCTTGAGACTTCAATTGCCTGGAATAAGCCAAAGTAAAAAGTCGCTCAGAAAAATCCGAGCTCGCCAGTGTTGTGCATTGTACCTGTTTTGCTGTTTTGTTTTGGAGAAAACAAAACACACCCTCTTCCACCCCCAAAACCCTGGAGTTGATTGGACACAGAAACGCCCGGGTAGAACCACAGGTCCCCCCTCCTGGTCTCTACCCGTCTGTCCTTCGAGGGCCGGAGCAGAACTCGCCCGCTCTGTCTCCTCTAGGAGAATCCGTGGATGAATAAACAGGAGGTGTTTGATCTCGGACGTGCTGAGCGGGTGAAAGCCCATCAGCTGAGATGTGGTAGGACTCAGACTGTTCACCTCATTTTTTTCTTCTAAAATCTGATTGCCTCAAAAATGTAATAGTTAATTAATGTTAAATAGTTGGAAAAAAAGTTGTACCACTAAGGATGCAACATTTCCACCCCATCCTTCCTGGATTCCCATCTGGGAACACCTCTTCTCAGAGGATGAGAAAGGTAACAGCTAAGGCTCTCCTAATAGTCATCAGTCTCTCAAAACAAACCAAAAAACCCACATGTCCTTCATGTGTCTTAGAAGAAAACAGAGACCTAAACCTATTTTTTATTCTTCTTCTTCTCTTTCTTGTTGATGGTCTCATGTCTGATTTGTCCCAAGAGAAATAAACATCTGGATGGATGAGGTTGCATATGTTGGTGTATATTCTGACACATATAAATTAGATGTGAAGGAGATGATGGGAAGGAGACTGAAGAGTGAGATTTCTGATACTGCTTCTTTTTGAACACCTCAGTGCAAAGATAGACTTACCCTTGGAACAATTTTTCTGTGCATACAAGACCATCCCTCTGAAACTGCAATGAGAAAAATCACAGGTAAAATTTAAAAACACATAAAAGTAATTTTTGAGGCATTTTGATTTGGACTATCTTGTGGCTTCCACTTTTAAAGTGATTATAACATTATGCAGAATATGATAAACTTTCCAGAAGTTTGCAAGACCTTTTGCTGAATTTTGCCTGGAGTTTTGGGACATTCTGCCAGGCTTTATACAATTGTGACACCGAGAGAGGCAGTAAAGCATTCCCAAGGAAGGGAGCCCAGCCATTTGTTGGTCTAGGACTAAAAGCAGACTGTCTCTTGGGCAGGGCAGGTGCCTGAAATCCTGCGCTCCCTGATATGAACCCCCTGGGTGTTCTAAATAAACCTGGCTGGAGTCTGAGCTCCAGGATGAAGTCATGAGCCCAGGAAAATTGCCACTTTCCAGGCTCTTTGGTGCCAACAACTGCTCCAGGGGCACGGTGCCCAGCCGCCAGCTCTTGTGCTTGCATTTGTGGTCAAAGTATTCCTGTGGTGAAGGACAGGTAGTCGGGATGCGCTGGAAAGGAAGTTTTTGTTCCTGCAGCCAAACGGAAAAGTTTTCTCAGGTTCCTGCTGGCTTTAGGTGTTCACCTGCAGAATGAATCCTTGTTTGTGTCACTCGGTGCCAACTACATGAAGTGGCTGCAGCACAGAGCTTTTCCCCTGCTGAGAGCTGCTTGAGGAGGTGATTGACTGCCCAAGGTGCTGGGATGCTCCTCTGGAAAGCACTGCTGAGATGCAGCTCCCTGATATTTGGAGCCTGGGGCTGGATTCAGCTGCCTGACAGCGATTAAAGTTGCAGCTCTGAGTTGGCTTTGGGATGACAGGCTGCTTTTTGGCCAGAGCCTAGGGGAGCCGGACACAGCTTGCTTCTCTGAGTCTGGGGTGGGGAGAATGGAGATGTATGAAAACCCTGAACAAATAGTGCTTTATTGGCACCTTGAGACACATCTGGATTGCTTTTGTATCCTGCTTTCTATAAACCTTTGACTTTAGGACAGACATTATCTCCATGTGCTTATTTTTGTCTCAAATATATTATGAGCAGATTCATCCTAATATGAGAGTAATTTGCTTCCTCCTTTGTAAACCACGGGCCAGGCTTTGGAAGCACAGCTAGTTGTCTGTGGCTTCACAGGTCCCATAAATTGCTAATACCATGACTTCAGACTGAAGATGTTTGCATGTTGTATGTGCAGTGGTTCTTGTGCTGTGCAGAGGAGCAGTCTCTGCTCGCTCTCATCACATCTGCCTTTGAGAGATACGTGCCCATCTGTGGGAGCCCAGAGCACCAGTAGCTGTTAGCCCCTGATAAAAGGAGAGAAAGGTTTATTGAAGGAGAGCTTGGGGAAGGGGCTGTTGAGGTGTTGCACAAGATCTGAGCTGAGTTTCTGGCTCTGCCAGAAGTTTTTCTGAATGATCTGGAATGGTGGATGTCTCATTTCCAGATGTGTGTAACAGGGATACACAATGCTCCTTCTGTCCTGCCCTCTGTGACTGCAGCTCCCGGAGGCACGGGCTGTTGGGAAGATGTGTTCAGGGAACAGTGTTTCATAGAGAGTTGTTAGAAACCACTGAGACTGCTGGAATGTGAACGAAGGCCACGTGCCTCAGCGGAGAGCACGTGTCGTCAAGGCAGCTCTGAGCATGGCAGGGCCACCTGGCCAAGGGCTCCAGTGAGGTGGGTCTGGAAGACAAGCAACCTGGATGGTTGGATACCGTGGTGGGTGGATACCATGGTGGTATCCTGGATGGCTGGGTACCATGGTGGTTGGATACCATGGTGATATCCTGGATGGCTGGGTACCATGATGGGTGGATACCATGGTGATATCCTGGATGGTTGGATACCATGGTGGTTGGATGCCATGGGCAATTGGTGAAGATGAGTTGGTCAGTGACAGATCCTGCAGTGTGTGGAAGGATTTCATCCTCTATGCAAGGACCTTGCGGTCCTCACTTCAGCTCTGCCTTCCATCCAGCTTCATAGCTGGATGAGGTAATACCTTTCTGCAGGATCAGTATCTCGGCGACAGAGAGCACAGGCCAAGGATGCAGAGGAGTCACCTCCTTGGCCAAAGCGCTGTAGGCAGCAGGGATGGGTTGTTCTGCTCTCCCAAGGGCAGGGTGCCAGTCTGTGGCCGGGAGAGCAGCAAGGCAGGCAGAGTTCCTGGGTGACTCCTCTTGTTATCTGTTCTCAAGGTGCTGAAGAAAATTATTTTGAGGAAAGCACCCAATTTTTTATGTGCTTGCAAAACTGGGCTTGGTTTTCTGGAGGAGCCAGGCACCCACATCCCCTCACCCAACCCCACCTTGTGTGCGTCTGGGCTCGGCACTAATGCCCTTTATTTGTGTCTGGGTTTTCATGAGTAAAAGCCATTACTTGTGTGGCAAGTCCAGTATTTCCTGGAAGCGCAGAGCTGCTCGTGCACGGGCAATCCAGTGCTGTCTGGACACATCAGACACGTGGCAAAGTCACCGCTGACTGTGCAGAGCACAGACTGTAGGTGCAACCAGCTCTGTTCAGCAGGTCGCGTCTCCTGCACGGGTGCCACCAGCTCACGCTGAACCAAATGTTTCCTAGAAGCCCTGAACTTACCTTGCAGAGCTGCTTAGCGCTGGGAAAATGGACTGTAGCTTTGACGTGGCTGCTGCAAGCCTCAATATATGCCTAGACAGACACACTGAACCTTTGGTGCCAGCCAGGTGACATTTCTAAGCAGAAAGAAAGAATAAATACAGGAATAAATCAAGGAATATTTGTCCAGACAGTAACCCTACCTCAGCCAAGTCAGCCAGCATTGCAGGTGGGACCTAGAAGTGAAGTTCTCCCAAGTGAACAGACCAAGGGAACAGGATGCCACACACGATAGCACAAGACACTGTGAATTTCCACCCTTAACCCTTGGCAATCCTGGGCAAGGCCTTATGGAAACGCATACCCCAAGAGGTCGGTCATCACCTCTGCTGGCAAAATACACCGCAGGGAGAGAGCAGGAATCTGCCTGGGCCTCAGCGCTGTCCCAGAGCCCGGTGAAGTTTTGTTGTCTGGGAATCCCCGGAGGCCAAGAGGGAGGGAGGGAGAAGACATCTCTAGTCGTGGGATAACAGCTGTACGATTTCAAAATTCCTCTGACAAAGCTGTAGTCGGCTCCAGGGCTTCAGGGTTGGGTTTTTTTATTTCAAGCTTCCAGTGCCTTTGGCCACTCTCCTGCTCCCTCGGTGCTCTTCTCTAGTGCAGATGCTGTTTGGCTCTGGTGAGGAGGTCTGGCCTCCCTCGACCCTTCACACAGTGCCCTCCCCTTCAGCAGGATGCGCCGCTTGCTGGGAAAAATGAAAGGATCTCCCAGGACCAGTTGGATTCTTCCCTGAATCTGCGGAAAGGGGATTGCGGAGTATTTTGGGTGCTGGGAACTGTGTGGCTGGCTCCCTTGATTCCCTCTTTCCTGCCTTTGAAATGCAGCTCAGGAGGGGAGACTCAGACCTGCCAGTTTCTTGTGCAGAGGCAGTTTCCTTCCAAGACCCATCAGCCGGGATTTAAAACACGTGCAGGATCTCCATTCTGCTCCGTGCCTGGAGAAAGCAGCATCTCTCCTCCCCTGTCTTCCCCCTGTCTTCAACTTGCACTAGGATAGCAGCATAAACCCGGGAGATTAAATATTTCATTGAGAGAGGGAGAAATTTCCGTAGCTAGTTGGACTTTTTTCCTTTTTTTTTTTTTTTTTTTTTTTTTTTTTTTTTTTTTTGTGTGTGTGTTTGCTGAAAGAATTTGAGATGTGGACAAAGGGAGAAGGAACAGCAGGTAAACAGCGGGAGCCCAAGGCTACCGCTGTCCGCTCGGACACACGGGGTCAAGCACAGTGTGGGACCCATGCCGGACAATGTGGGAATGCAGCCATCAATTGGCCGTGCAAAATGTGAGCAAGGAAAGGAAATGGCAGTGAGATGTTAACCTGCTGCCCTGATTTACATTTTCTGAGAGCAGAACTGGTGGAGTCAGCTCAGCGCTCGCAGGAACCTGTGAGGCCTTGGGAACTGGCTGGTATTTCAAGCAAACAAAGGTCCTTGGCTGCACTGTCAGGTTTTTACCACGTTGCTTATTGTCTCTTTTGAGTTTTTTTTTTGAGAAGATTTATTACCAGGAGCGCTGGTTTGAGCCGGGCACATCAACACCTTCACCACCGAGGTCTCCTTTGGTGTGTGCAGTGCAGCCCACAACATACCTGCAGTCAGAGCATGTCCTCAGCTGATTTCCTCCTTCCTGAGAAGGAGCCTCCTTCCTCCTTTGTGAGAAAGGCCTGGAGTCAATGTGGCCAGGCTGGGCTGGAGGGCTTTGCTTGCCCAAGGAAGCCTGGTGGTGCTGGACGTCCAGGTTTCCTACATATGAGCAAGTGGGAAGATGGTGGGAGAGAAGGCGGGTGGAAACCATTTCATTGTAGGTCATTTAGCTGCTTTTCTGTCCTCTGCACGTTGTCCCAGGGAGACAGGAGGGAATTAGGGGACAGGCAGCATCACTGGTGAGGCCTTGTGGTGCTCGACTGGCTTGGGAGACTCCTGCACAGCTCTTCAAGGGCTCATGTGAAGGAGAAGGAGCCTTTCTCGCTCTGTTCTGCCTTCTGGGAGGTTGGGCCTTTGGCAAATTGCTTAGGTGTTGGGGGCTCACCCAGGGATGCTGTTGTAATTCTGGTCTCCTCTGCTTTGCAGGTACAATGGCTTGGTGACTGGCTCTCGAGCCAAAGGTATCATTGCGATCTGCTGGGTGTTGTCTTTCATCATCGGCCTGACACCCATGCTTGGGTGGCACAAACGCACGCAGATTGAAGAGCAGGGAGCCAACAAGTCCTCTCCCATCAACTGCAGCAACAGCATGGTGGTGTGTCTCTTTGAGGCGGTGGTCACCATGGAGTACATGGTCTACTACAACTTCTTTGCCTGCGTGTTGTTGCCTCTCCTCCTCATGTTTGGTATCTACTTGAAAATCTTCATGGCAGCCCGACGGCAGCTCAAGCAGATGGAGAACAAGATGGTGCACGGGGAACGCTCGCGCTCCACCTTGCAGAAGGAGGTCCACGCGGCCAAATCTTTAGCCATCATTGTTGGGCTGTTTGCCATCTGCTGGCTTCCACTACACATTATTAACTGCTTTACCCTTTTTTGCCCAGACTGTGCCCGAGCTCCCCTTTGGCTGATGTACCTGGCCATTATCTTGTCTCATGCCAACTCCGTCGTAAATCCTCTGATTTATGCCTACCGCATCAGGGAGTTCCGCCACACCTTCCGTAAGATCATCAGCCAGCACATCCTGGGGCGGAAGGAGCCCTTCAAGGCAGGAGCAGCCAGCTCCAGGACTTCCACGCACGGCGGGGATGGCGAGAACGCCAGCATACGATTCGGTGAGTATGCCTTGGAGGTGTACACCAACGGAGAGATCCACAGGGATCCCGAGAAGCAGGACTTGAACAAATGCAAAGTGGCCTTGGAATGGCACCAGAATGGGAATGCTGTGGACATGGAGACAAATGGGCATCTCCCACATTCCTGCAAAAATGGGATTCTCTCAGATGCATGCGTGAACAGGGAGCTCCAGAGTGAAGAGCTACTTGATGCCCATGTCTCCTACTCAGATCTAGAAAGCACAGCCTTTGGAGCATCTGATGTTTCCTGATGACTCTTGCAAAGTCTTCCTGGTTGAATTACTTTTTTCTTTTTTCCTTTTTTTTCCCCATTAGTGGCCTCTGCTGTGGCAGAAAGGGAGGTTGGGGCTGGGAGGGAGACATTTGTATTAAGATTGCTGTGGAGAAAGGTGTCCCTACTCAGGACTGTTGGGAAGATCCTAAAGGCTAGACTGGAGAAAAGCCAAGAGACCACTGAGATGGACGGCAGGAGGAAGGGACACGTTGCCCATCAGAGACCCATCGCCAAGAGCAGTGCGCAGGTCAGAGATGGATTCCAGGTGCAGCACTGGGAGAACTCTACTGATGCAGGGCACGTTGTGACATTAGCTGTCCCGCGTGTCCGTGGTTGTGCATCGCTTGTGCTGTCAGTACTGAGAGAAATAAAAGCCTGGCTGGAATATTCACTTACTGCAAAGAGCAGCAGGGAGAGGCCGGTCAGCACTGTGGCCCTCCACAACCTCAAGTGTTAGCAACTGGGTTTGCAGCTGGGTAGCAGCTTCTGTTGGCCGGGGAGGATGCCAGTGGCTTTCTGGACAAGGAGGGCATCTACCCGATGGGAACTTTGAATACCTTCGACCATGGCGTTTTGTTTTCAGTTTGTGTTTTTCAACTTAACTCTAACAGGTTCCTCAGATTTTGTTTGTTTGTTTTTTTCCCTGTCTTGATTAGATTACTCAACATTAAGTTATAAAAGCTGGGCAAGGACTCGTATCCATTCCCTAAGTCTCAAGGTTCCCGATGCGCAGACAAGTACAACCTCGTAGCCTCCACTTTGGTCTAGCAAATAAGGGAGCCTCCAGCACGGAGGCCGCGCAGCCAAGAGGCCCTTGGCAGGACTGGGGACTGTGGAAGAGCCGGCCGGGTTCTGGCACCAGCCCCACGGGCCGGGCAGTGCCCAGGTGCTGTGTGGGGCTGCCCCGTGGCCCCACGGCACTGATGGGTTCTGCTTTCTTCCTGGCTTGTCCTCCTCTGCACCCTAATTGCTCTTTCTTTCCATGCTCTAGGGTCATCCTACAGGCTCTCGCCATGTTCACCCTCACCCGAGAAGCTGCAGATTTTCTTTTTTCCCTTTTTTTCTACAGGAGGTGGGAGCTGTTTGAACACTTTTTCTCTTAACTGATTGATGCCTGATGTGCTTTGCTGTGACGCCCCATGTGTCCCTGCGGTGCAGAGACCTTCTGATGCCCAACAGAGCTGGGTTGCTCTCTGGTGAGAAGGTGCTCCTGCTTTGGGGAGCTGGAAGGCATCGGTGCTAGGGGCAGGCTGCTTAGAAACCACATTGGTGTGTCCATGTAAGAGAGGGCTGCAAATCCTGCTGCAGTGAGGCCGTGCACTGATGTGGTCTATTGGAAAGAAGTTCTGCAGCAGCTTGGTTGATGTTTTGCTGGGTCATTTGTGAAGCCTGGGAGCACAAGGACAGCAGAGAGCCACAGCAGCTCATATGCTACATTAAGTCTTTGTTTCCAGAAAATTATTCCAGTATCATGTCCAAAACCACCACCGTTCCGGAGGTGGAGGCAGGCAGCAATGATCCCGCTGGAAAGCTCAAAGTGTGGAAGCTCCAGAAGACTGGAGAGCCTTCCCTGGCTTAAAATCAGAGTCATTTTCAGAAAGGAGAGGGCAACTGGATTTTCCCCTCTCCTGCTAATTCCTGCTATTCAGGAATAGCAGAAGATTAGATCTGTGTGTTCTCCTTCCACATTTATCTTAAGTATTGCAAACTATTAAAATGAAAAGAACTTTATTTTTGCCAGTCTCCCTGGATGAAGGTGGGAAGTGGTTCATAACTGCTGAAGGTATTTAAGTATGAAAGCCCCAGGCTAGCACAAAGCTTATTTTGAGATGTCTGAAACGATGTGGTCACTGCCATAATCTCCAGCAGAAAGACAAGAAAGACGATCTTGAGCAGAGAGAGAAGTTCACGTAGGAAAGAACATAAGAACTTAGAATAATAGGCTTCACAGTTCAGTTCTTGGGGTGACTCTCCCACGTAGGCTAACGTTGGAGCAGTGGGTTATCGCTCCAAGAGCAGTAACGCACACGAAGCCCTTTCCTGTAACCATCATTGTAGGTAGTTCCTCTGTAGAGCAACTTGGGATCTTGTTGCTCTTGATGGCTCTGGTTGGAACGGTTCTCTAGGTTGTTTGAGGGGTCTCTCCTCCAACCTCCTGCAACAGCAACATGTTTGAGTCAGGGAAAAGGGGGCCTGATCTCATCGGGCCTCAGCTGGAAGCCGAAATGTTTCTAAGAATAACACGAGGTTACATCCGGTATTCATGTCAATAACAATTAGGTCCACAAAGAAACAGAGCAGGGAAAGAAGTGTGGGAAAATACCAGCATCGCTCATGTGCTGGAACACACACAAGTGCAGAAGTGTCTCTCGCTGAGCTTTGGTTGCCCTTGTTAAAGGATGTTTTATGGGACGTTGCATCAGTCTTTCAACAGCTGATGTGGGTTGGTTGCTTTCTATTGTTTGCTGAGCTGCTTCATGCTCAGTTGTGGCAGCTTCTTGGTGGCCCTAAGAATAGAATT
The DNA here is from genome assembly GCA_032273925.1 of Rhynchotus rufescens. Classification (NCBI taxonomy): domain Eukaryota; kingdom Metazoa; phylum Chordata; class Aves; order Tinamiformes; family Tinamidae; genus Rhynchotus; species Rhynchotus rufescens. The sequence continues at coordinate 23,689 of JAVCKT010028767.1, forward strand.
GATCTGTGTTGATGTGATGAACTTGGGATAATTCCTCTGGAAAACATTTCTGCCCAAAGTGTTTGCCATACAAGATTACTGAATTCCCAGATGTCTTGAAATTAGTTTTTCTGTGGCTATTTGAAGTGCCCCCAAGAGTGTCCAGGCCCTTTTCGGTTAAGTGATGCAGATTCAGAATGAAAAGGATGTGCAAAGGGCCCGTGGGATGTGTGTAGGAGGGAGTGTGGTGGGTGTAAGTGGGTTTATGTGGAATTAGAAGTCCATAGTTGCGGAAGGAAGGGATGGCCAAGTGTACCATGTGTTGTGTGTGCCTTCTGTCAGACACTTAGGTCTGAGGTGGACCTTCTAGAAGTGTTTCCAAAGTGGTTGCTGGGATGGGCAAGAGCTTTGGAGGACCTATATCTTGTTTTTTAGGGATCATAGTTATGAGACAGAAAGGGTTTTCTGCTGATTGCTGCTGGTGACAGCTGCAGTAGACTTGGGAGTTGCATGGAGTTGTTTGAACCTTCTGATTGCTCTTTGAAAAGAGGGTGTAGGAGACACTGAGGGTGTAAGAAGGCCTCAGGTGTGGGAGCAGGCTGGAGTGCTGGCGTTAGATGACAAGTTTGAGCAGGGAAGGGGGATTTGTAGGGTAGGTGTTTGGGAGGATTTCAGGAATGTGCTGGGGAGGTCTGGGGATTGCGCGGATGTCCTCAGGAAAGAGGGGCTGCCATAAAACTGAAGTGTGACTTGCTGAGAAGGGAATGGGAGGGCTGGATAGGGAGTGTTGTGGCTTTCCCAGGGCCACTGCCTAGAGGAAACCTTGCCCTGGTGTGGGCACAAGTCTGGCTTCAGGTGGCCTGTATGTGACTGAGGAAGAGGGGGATCTTCCCAGTTACCTCCTTGCAAGAAGGGTGAATTTATGTGATGGGTGCTGATGAATTAAAACTGGAGCCTCTCCAGTGAGGCTTGGTTAAGTTCAGCTGCCCAATAGCCAGCTCCTGCGCCCCTATTATTTTGGGCATCAAACTGCTGGAGTCAGAGCTTTCCAGCCCAGAGCTTTTGGCCTTCTTTGCAGTAAAACACATGAGGAACTGCTATGACTTTTGTTACTCCTGATTCTGACACGTGAACAGCAGCAGACAGACTGAGAATCCCCAAGCTGGGGGGTGTCAGCTCCGTGTAATTCCCCCTCTTCTTTCGTTTGCTGGCACCGTTCACCCAAGGCCGTGTTGCAATGGAGACTGGAACCTGTTGATCCGTGAATGTCTTTTGCTTCCCCTGGCTAAGGAGCTGCTGCTGCTGCTGCCCTCTGCTCTGAGCAGTGGTTCTCTGAGCCGTCAGTGAGCCAGGACACTAAGAACACCCTGCTGCACACGCTGGCGCTGTACAACACTTACTCTTTTAATTTAAATGTTTTTATGAGAATAGTTGTTGTTTCCCTCTGTCAGTTACCAGTGGGAGGGGAGGGAAGGGGGCGGGAGAACCTGTGCATGCAAATGTATTTAAAGTGCGTTGACCAAACTTTTTGTTTTGTGTTATGTTATTTTTTAGGGATTTTTTTTCTGTTTTGTTTTGTTTTCTGAATCTGTGAAGTTTTCATAGCTGTGAAGTCATCAGACTGCTGGGCAGTGAGGAGCTGCTGGTGCTGCTGAGTCTGTCTTGGTTACATTTCTTAATAAGCATTAAAATAATAAAATATATTTATAAAAGAGAGTGCGAGTGCCTTTGTCCCGGGGCTGGAAGGTCCAGTTGGGTGCCCATTTTCTTGCAAGTGTCTTATTATCTTATTAGCTTTTCCCATAGATGGTCCTTCAAGAGAGCTGCGTGATGAGGCCCATGGAGGTTCCTGGTCAGCTACACAAGCAGCCACTGTGAGGAGCATCCCAGACCGCTGGTTCTCCCCACAAACAGCCCCCCTGGTGCCAGCCGGGCCTAACGGGGCCACCCTGGCCTAAGATGGGCCCAATTGGCTTGGAAACGGAGGCAGAGAGTCACGACGCTGCTGTGGTGCTTCTGGGGCTGGCGGAGCAGCACGCGGCGGGAAACCTTTCCAGCTGGCAGCTCCTAAATGTATGTGTGGAGATTAGCACGAGTCTGTGTCCTGTGGGAGCGTTTTGAGCCGGGAAGGGATGGGGAAGTTCTCCGGACGACCCGCAGCTCGGGCCTGCCCTGGCCAGGGCGCTCGGCGGCCGGACTGGGCCCCAGTTGGTGTCCAGGCCCGGGGCTCCACGGGCAGCGGTGCCCGAGCGGTTCAACCAAGGGTGCGATCCAGAAGCTTTTTCTTCTTCCCTCCTTTCACAAACACTGTGCGTTTTGTTCCGCAGCATCAAAGGGCAGGCGCTGGGGAACAATGGGGGCGGCGGGAGCGCGAACAATGGCCCTGCTCGCCCGGGGGACAAGGGCCAGGCCGGCAGAGAACAAAGAGCTCCCGCCTCTGTGGCACAAGTCTGGAGATCTCGCCTCAGGAGATCCGCACCTTGGCTTAGGCATCCAGGGAATCCAGACGTTGCAGGGCTTTTGCTGGAGACGGGGATCTGCCTGAGGCCACTGTAGCTCAGCAATGTGCTGGGAAAAACATGTTTCTCACCAGTGAAGTCGAATGGGGCAGTGGAGGGTGGTGGTCTCCCTGCTAAGGCTGGATAATGTTGATGGCTAAAAAACCTTTAGAGCAGCAGGATCTTCTTCCCCACGTCTGCAGGTAGGGACCCCCACGCTGTCCTGCGGTGCTCTTAGCCCTCATGAGTCTCCAGGAGATGCTTTGGGGAAATAAGAGGTCTTGGTATCTTTTGAGATGCTCGGGATCTCACAGCAAAGAGGGAGAGACTCAGCTCGGAGTCACCCTGGGAGGGATCTGCCTCTCTGCTTCCTCCAGCAAATGCCTGAAGTTAGACAGTGTCCTACTGCCATTTGGACCTGTGTTTCTGCCTGCCCTCCCAGTCTCCTCGGAGCAGTTCTGGGATCAACAGAGCACGTCTGGGCAGCGGAGATGCCTCAAAAGTGCCCTGTGGGATGAGACTCTCAGAGGCCTTGGCTGTGTAACACACTGCTCTTGTGAGCAGCATCTTTTCTCTGCTGGGTGAGCAGATCTAGTTGCTGTCAGATCATGCAGATTGACGGGTAGGTGCCCCTCAAATCTTAGAACATCAGAGCTGTGTTTCGCGAAGTGGAGTTCTTGCAGTGCATCGTAGAAAATGACGTAAGTGACATTTGCAGCATGATTCTTCAGCAAGGGAAAGGCAAGGAACAGAGACAGAACTCCGCATGTGCAGAATAAGCTGTGTTGAGATGAGGGTTTTTGGAGTGCAGATCTGCAGTGTGTGACCTGAGCAGGCTGCTGTAAACCCCAGGGCTGGAGCCCAGCCTGCATCCAGACAGGTAGCTGCAACTTCTGCAGCGCCCCAAGCACGCTCAGCTTGGACACTGACAGCTCTGCAGCTGCAGCCACTTGGGCTTTGGTGGCCAAGGATTTACCCAAGGGTCTGCTTTTGTTTTGCCTTACCTAAGGCCAAAAATACCTGAGGCGTTAGATCACAGCTCAGGATTACAGCGGAGAAACCTGTGTGCATGGGCAGTCCTGTTGCCCCAGCTATCGGTGATGTCAGAGGGATGTGTTTAGGCTGGTATTAGCTCAGGATGTCTCTCCTAAACGGGGGTTAGGCGTCTCCTGGTTGAATGCTGCTTGTTGCTGGAGAACCTGCAGTCGTGGCACTGGCATTATGTGGGTTGTGGATCCCTTACACGTGCAGATTTCAGGGGGTACACGGGCACTGTGCAGTGTGGCGACTGCACCCGCAGCACAAACAGAAGCTCCTAACGAAGAGCGAATTGAGCAGCCCGAATCGGCTTTACAAAGAATGCAAAACAAGGCTGGGCCTTCTTAGGGTAAGCTGCACTCACGGTGCCTCTTGAACCCATGTCCTGTTATTGTTGGTGTGGAACATGAGGGTCTTGGCCAATGAAAATAAGGAAGGCGGCTTGACAGACACAGATTTTATCTTTTGAGATTCGTCATGACCTTTCTAGTGTGTAATAAATAAAGTTGACTCAGGAGTTGGCAAGTGCCCTATAACACGCAGTCCCGGTGTCGGGACTCAGCAGAATGTTCTGCTTAGCAATGCACTCGGCGAGCGGGGCTTGCCAAGGCCCTGCTTTGGAGGTGTGCTGAAGGGTGAGCCGGGCTGGATGCTGAAGCCTCCTGCAAGGCAGGTGCACAGGGCTGGTGCTCTGATCCAAAGGTCACTTTGGATCCACACTGATGCTGCCTTTTGTGGCTATGTGAGACAAGAAAGCTCTGGCAGACCGAGAATGTTGCTTGCAATGGTGTGAATCTTTGGGCGAGGAGGGCTGCTTTCATATTACAGCTTAATTGTTCAAGCATCTAACGCAACGCTGAGCAACGTTGCTTCCTGCACGACCTTTCAAGCTGCCCGGCCGTGCCCGGTGGATCCCACGATAGGAAACGTCTTTGTCTTCCAGAGGATGTGGCTGGTTTTGCAGGCGGCAGGAATGGGGGCTCTGAGACTTGCCTGCTGCTGGGTGAGTCCTTGTCACACCATCTCTTCTGCTAACCCTCCTCCAGGGCCGTTGCACGTGATGTTCGGAGCTAGCTGTGGTGCCAGGGGCTGTGATAGGCAGGGCTCCTTCGGAGCCAGCTGGGAATCATCTGAGCCCATTCTTTGGTGGTAGCAAAGGATAAGGAGGGTGGATGTTGAACATCCAGCCCAGAGACACCACAGGGGAGGAGCTGCAGTTAATCCACAAGGATCATGGCTGATTTAAAGCCTCATGAGCGGAACCCCCAGCACCAGGGTGCTGGGCCATGTGGATACGCAGCACCTTAAAGCACGGGACAACTGTGTGCCAAGTTGCTAGGTGTCTGCCATCTGGGAGTCTCCCAATACTCCAAGTGCCTTCTGCCTTTATATTCAGGCCGAAAGCACCAACAGAATGGGGTGGAGACAAAAAAAAAAAAAAAAAAAAAAACAAACAAACAAACAAAAAAAACGATATCATCCTATAATTCCAAAAGGATCAAAATGATAAAGGTTGATTTGGAAAAAAAGAGGGAGTCTTATATCCCACCGTTGGTAACTCAACCAAGGCTGAGAGTCAGCTGTTTGTTTTACAGCTGCGTCCTCTCTGAATTCATGAGAAATAGCATTTTGATTTCCTTCCAGAGGAAATATACAGTAATATCCTTAACTTGCACGGAGGCCTTTCAGTCTGCAGCACTAACCCATGTAACATTCATCTGCAAAGCAATTAAACCCGAGCTCCTCCGTTCCTTACCGGCTGAGCCAAGCCTGGGCAATCAAGGCTTTTCATCAGAGGTCTTTACTGCCTGCTGGCTCTGACCACAGGCTCCCCGTGCAAGTTTCCACCTGTCCCACTTGCAAGAGGTGCCTACGGTACGTGAGACTGGGCAGCACAACATGTTTTTCCCAGTCGCTGGGGCTGTCCATCCCCTCCAGTGCTTCAGCATGACCTGGGCCTTCAAGGGAACGGAGACAACATCCCTGTAAGACTTGCTGAGGCTCGCCCAAGGGGTGAGCTCTCCCCATACTAATATCAGCCTCTATTTGATTCCCTCCCAGGAGGATCTTTTGATCAGTGTTTGATGGGGAAGCCCAGTGCAGGACACACCGTCCTCGCAGGGACAGCTCAGACTCGCCAGCGAGAGCGGTGACACCGAGGCTGGTGCCTGTGCCTGGATCAGAGCTGGGGGAGCCCCACGTGTCCGTGCTCCCTCAAGGGGAGCTCCCGGCGCACGTAGCAGCACGGTTGGTGCTTTCCCGGTCGCTCTCCCTGCCGGACGTGCCTCAGTGCTGTCAAACACGTGTCCCCGCGCTGCTTCCCAAAGAGACGCATCTGCTGCTGTCGGCTTCCAGGTAAGACGCGCAGGATCCCGCTCTCCCGGTGGCCTTTGGCCTCTCCTGGTAGCCAGGCATCCTAAGGAAGCTACGAGTGACCCGAGGCTGTTTTTTTTTCCCGCTAAGCTTTGGTCAGTGCCGCGGATGGAGCAGCAATGGCAGCTTTCCAGCAGGTGAGACCCTCCGGGCTAGCGAGCTAGACAAGAAAAATAAACACAGGAAATAGCATCCATGCTGTAAGATAAGAGAGAAACGGGAGGCCGGGAGAGCTCGGCGTGCGTGGCGGGGGGAAGGTCACAGGAGCTTGGAGCTCTCGGCAGTAGCAGCGAGCAGATGTCAGGTCCTCACGTGAGGGACGGCGTCACTGCCGGGCAGGGAGGAAGGGGGACAACAGGAGGCTTCTGCTGTGCTTGGGCAGCGCAGCGGGTCCTCTCCGGGGTACGGGGTGTGTGGAAGGAAGGTTGGGGTCGAGGGCAGGGTTAGTGCCTTCCTGAGGGCACAGGCTCCCTGGTTAGCTCTGCCCCATCTGGACGTCTCCTCTGTCTCAAAAGCAGTTTGGGGGCCTCTCTATGCGTGGAAACTCTCTGCTCTCTCTTGCTTGGGAAATCCTTGAGCTCCTGTTGGCCCCTGCTTCCCATTCCGTGTCCCCAGCTCCGGGGCTCTCCAAGGGCCTCCGCATTGCTCGGCCTCCATCCTTGCCAGCACGGCTGGATGTTCTGGTGGCTCCATCCCCACGCTCAGCAAGGAGGTGCAGAAGCCACCTGTGCTGCCCAAAATAGCCCCTGCCTGGGCAGTCCAAACCAACTGGTGCTGCTGGCGCTGGGGGGGGTTCCCATGCGCCACAAAGAGGCTTTTGTTGGGAGCATCTAAGCTGAGCTCCAGGCCTTGCCAGCTGTGGAGAGCAGCAGATGGATCTGCGATATAAAAATAGATAACGCAGGCACGGCCTGTCCCTTGTCTCCACCAGCGCCCAGCGCGGCCCCAGAGGTGCTGGAGATGGGAGCTCGGCAGCTGCTCGTGCGCCCGGAGCCCCGCGGCTACCGGCAGCGCTCGGAATTTCTCCCCGCTCGGTGCCTACAGCTGCTGCGGGGCCGGCTCTTGGCCCACAGCTGCGGGGGACAGTGTCCCGTGTCCCCGAGGCCAGGAGGGCCGCCCTGCTCCCGAGCTCACCCGAAAGAGCAGCAGGGTCCGTCTGCAGCGGGCTCTGTACAGCACCGAGGGCAAAGCGCTCGGGAAGGGTCTGGTGTCGCCCAGAAAGACATTTCAACTGCTTGATTAGTTCTGCAGCAGCTGAGGCCTCGATGTACTGCAGGGAAGACTCTCTCCTCTCCCCAACCCCGCTTATGGGGAAATGCAACGAGCTTTGCTGCTGCTTCAGGTGATTTTTTGGCTGCTGGTTCCAATGCCTTAAGACCCCAGGCAGGATCTGTGGCTTAAACCCCCTCCAAGGGCATCTGGGGCTGGGTGAAACTAGTGAGGTTCGTGTGAGTGAACGAGAGCTGCAGCATGTGGGTGAAAAGGGAGTATCTCTGGATGGCCCCTGCTGCCTAGGTGCTCATCCCAGTGCTTTCCATCCGATCTTAATAATTTTAAAAGTCTAAAACACGCTGGTTATGGCCCACAGAAGTGTCTTGAAGATACCTGCACTCTCCATCATGCTCTCCCTTCATTTTTGCCACTGTTTCGTGTCCTGTCATGTATGAATTCTGACGTTCTCTTGCATTTACTTTCCAGCTCTTTGCTGGTTTCTCTTCCTGTCCCCACCAGCCTCCTGCTGCCCGGAGAGCTGCGTGCTGCGGTATGCGAGGCAGAGCCCCAGGCTGCTCCTATCTCTGCTGGCCCTATCTCCAGCTGATCCCCTGCTGCGCCTTTGAAGGGGCCGCGCAGGAGTGGGAAGGGAAGAGGGAGCAGAGAACAAAGTGATCGGGAGAAAGAAATGAGGTCAGAGTTGGGGGAAGCGGTGGGTGAAGGGGAAGCGGGGTGGGTGAAGGGGCTGCTGCAGCCACACGGGGCCTCTTTGATCAGAGATTTCCAGGGCTGCTGCGTGTGTGTCTGCGGGGACGGCTGCTCTCGCTCGGTCCTGAGCTCCCCTTTGGCCTTGGTGCTTCTTCAGCGCCGCTGCGGCCGTCTTGCTGTTCCACTCAAACGTTGCCTTTTGCTTTGCGCTCGGAGAGACGTGGATGCGGGAGCCTGGCATGTGTTTACCTGGGGAGCTCTCCGAAGGACCTGGTTTCTCTCGGCAGGATTGCTGGGTTTCCAACACAGGGAAATGGTGCCCGTCTGGCGGGATACTGCATGTGGTGGGGAAAGGGAACTCCTGGAGCCTTGCGGTCCTCCTTGCGGGTCTAGGCAGCCAGGAGCATCACAACTGCAGACATCCCGAGCACCGGGCGAGCGGGAGGCGTCTGCCTTGCACTGCCCCAGCACAAGCTGACCTGCCAGCCCTCCGTCTTTTTTTCTTGAGCCTCTTGATGTCAGATTTTGGCACTAAATGGCTCTAACTTGTTTCGCTTCCAGCTATCCCGGGGCTCCGCTGTCGTGGTCTCTGCATGCTGGTCTCTGGGCACTTGCAGAGCAGCTCAGGGGGCTGCCAACCCCAAACGGAGGGGAGACGGGTGCCATGTGGGATAGAGGAGTCTTCCTCAGCATCATCCAGCACCGCAGCACAAATGGAATCACAGAATTACAGAATGGTTGAGGGTGGAAGGGGCCTCTAGAGATCACCTAGTCCAACCCTCTAGAGATCACCTAGTCCAACCCTCTGCTCCAGCAGGGACACCCAGAGCACGGGCACCCGATCACATCCAGGTGGGTTTGGAAGATCTCCAAAGGAGACTCCACAACCTCCCTGGGCAGCCTGTGCCAGGGCTCTGACACCCTCACAGTGAAGAAGTTCCTCCTCTTATGGAGATGGAGGCTTCAGCAACCTGGCCCAGGCGTCCCTCTCCACACTGCCGGTAAAATTTGGGATTTAATCCAGACTGGGGACAAAACCTGTGTTTCAGTAGCTGTCTCTCCTACAGTGCCTGCTGCAGGCTGCTCATGGCCAGCTGGTTAAGCGGGAGAAACCCCCTTCTAAACACGGCCCTCTATACCCTGGATTTGGGGGTATCATCAGTGTAAGATTCAGCAGTTTGTGCTGCTGCTTGCAGTCCTCTCCCTTCCTCCTGGTCACTGCTGAGGATCTCTTATTTCTGGCTGGCAGGAGAAGCAGCTCCTCAGGTTTAGAGCCCAAGGAGCATCGCGAGCACCCTCTGCTGTCAGTGGGTGCTGGCTCCCCGCGGAGCTGCCAGCAAATAGAGGGAGAAACCAGAGCTGGCAACGTCTTCCGAGCCAAGGAAACTGTCTTCCGAGCCAAGGAAACTGCACGCGAGGGATTCTGATGGTTATCTAATGTGCAAGGGCTTTGGGAGTGCACGTCAGCCTCGGGGTTAAATGTTTCTCCACGGTGGAGGTGACACGGGAAGCTGCTCAGGCTATAGGTGCCACTGTAAAGGATCTATATACATGGGTGTAAAGGACTGTATGTGGGTCAGGGAACCTGGATTACTGGCAAATCAAGGGCAGGAGAGTGGGAGGAGGAGCTCTCAGCTGGGAAGGGGTTTATTGCCTGGGATGTGCATATAGTGCATGTCCTCTCCTCTCTCTTCTCTCTTCCTCTTTCTTCTCTCCTCCTCTCTTATTTCTTGATGAGGCCAAATAATGCCTCTCTTCTACCATTCTGCTAAATGATTGTGTTGGTTTATGTTGCAAGTAACTGTTCACACCAGACTGGTAATTCAGGCTTCACCGTGGCTAGAGAATGGCTCTTTGTGCCTGGCAGAAGTGAGGACCGCTTCCCCGAAGGTTTTGCTTCTAGCCTTGAGGAGAGTTTTCTGCACTGAAAACTACAGGTTTGTGTACGGAAAACTTGCCAAGTAGTTTGGTGGTGGTTTCTAAAGAGGGTTTGCTTACAGTGGAAAATTACAATATGCTACAAGTAACATTTGAAGAGCTGTAATTTAACATGAAATTAAGCATATAGTGTGAATGAGGGTAGCAGAGATGGCCCAGCTCATGTGAAACTTGGTGTACTGTATTTTTGTGCGCTGAATGCAAGGTCTGAACGACTCTCTCAGCTCCTGCAGCTCCTCAGGACGCGCTGAACTCACTGCTGTTTGGCAGTGCTGAGCAGCGCTGTGGTTGAGTTGATCCTTCCCTCCCCAAGCCTGAACATCTGGAGCGAGGGCAACAAAAGCAGCCCAGCAAGGCAGGAAATGAGCAGTGGCACCCACAGACTCACAGAATGTTCAAGGGTGGAAGGGGCCTCTGGAGATCATCCAGTCCAACCCCTCAGCTCCAGCAGGGACACCCAGAGCATCTGGCACAGCGTGGCATCCAGGTGGGTTTGGAAGATCCCCAGAGAAGGAGACTCCACAACATCCCTGGGCAGCCTGTTCCAGGACTCTGTCACCCTCAAAGACCCCGTTCAGGGTCTTTGTCACCCAGAGCTGGATTTGAGGGTGGAGGGAAGCAAAAGCTGCTGCTGCTCTCAGTGCCAGGTGTTTTGTCAAGTGCTCCCCCAGGAGAATCCTGCACACCTTTGAGCTGGGCTCCCTTGCCTGTGTGTTGGCTGCCTCCCTCTCTGCCTCTGCTCTCTCAGGGCCTCGGCAGTGCCTCCTACCTCCAGAGTCCCCAATGATCTTTGATTATTTTTTATGATTTAAGTGATCAGGTCATTTTTCGAATGCTCTTTGCTGACACAAGCTGCCTTCGCCGTGGCTGGTGCAGGAGTTGGGAAGGCTCCTCAGATAAGGAATGTGCTGTCTTTGGGGTCATGGAAGCCAGCCAGGAATTTCTGCTCTCCCATTCCCAGCGGCACGAATGGCCTGCAGAGGAAGAACGAAGGTGACCGTTTCCTCAGTTTAAAAGTCATTGACCTGAGTCGGAGATGTTTTCCAGAACTTTGTAAGATAGAGAGGTTCTGGAAATATGAATTAAATCTTGATGGAGAAGTGATGATTTCATATGTTGCAGTGCTATAATATAACAATAGGAAATTGCGGTTTGACATAAAAAATGGGCATTGTCTTTAGAGCTGCTTAGGCTCTAAAATTAGGCTTAATAGTGCTTAGAACTATTTTTTTTTTTTACCTGCTTGATCCATGTATGTGCTCTGACCAGTCAGAGAGATAGATATTTATGACCAAGTATCATTTTTGGCATAAAGAACATCATTTCTGAGTGCATTTTTGAGAACATCAGCATGGGCTAAAAAGTTACCCGTATGACCAGTGAAATGGTGTGTTGCTCTAAAGGAGATGGAGAGACCACAGTTGTCTCCCCTCTACAAGACTGATCTCTTAACAGCTCTCATGGGAGGAAGGACATGTTCAACCTAATGGGATAATGGAATAATATGTTGAGCATATCGGCTCTGACACAGACCAGCTGGTGGCTGGAGACACAAATAACCTAAGGAAAACAAATTTGAAATGTTTCAGGAAATAGCTCCATGCTTGCAGTGCAGTGTGTGGGGAGTAACTTGTGTGAAAGAAAAAAAGAGATAAATGCCCCTCTTTTTGCTGTGGGAGGATTGTGTCACTCATTCTTGGAAAAGATGAAATTCCATCCTTAATGACAGCCTACGCTAGAACCTTACTGCTGTCTTCTCCTTTGGACCTCTGGAATTCGGCACTGGGATGTTGGACATGAGCTCTAGCATGGAGGCTACTTGGTAAACAACACTTATTGACAGAAGTTTGCTCAGAATTTATTCTTGCTAGAACTATTGCTCCGCAGGGAAATTATCTCCATTAGTAGGTCCTCCACATTAGTAGGTCCTCCACAATTTCTTCTCTTCTTTCTCTCTGCTTTCATTAGCCTATGTGTTTTTAATCCATCTTGTCTTCTCCATCCAACTAGTCTCACTTGCAGTCTCCCTAGACTGCTACCCAACATTGACATGACTAAAGCCAACTTCTTCCTGTCTCTTTTCTTCATAGAGCCACTCTTTGAATTTTGGAGCCCAAGCAATTCCTGGGAGGAAGGTAATCGCTCTTCTTGGAGCTGTGATTTCAGGTTCTCTGCAGATTTCTACAGACACTGTTTCAACTACAGCAATTTATCTTGTGTGGATTATTACTTTGAGACTATGAAAGCTAGAAATGCACTTTTCTTTCTAAATTAAAACTAAGGGCTTGTACTGGAGCATGTCAGGCAAACCACAGCCAGTTGGTGGATGAATGTATATAGACAGCTGGTGGATGAATACATAACTGTATATAGAAATAATATGGTTTCTTTAGTCTTTCTATCATGTCAGGAGTTGAGTGTTGTGTCTTCAGGCAACATGTAAGTGTGTTTTCTGCCTACAATAGGAACTGCTCAGACTGCAGTGCGTTGTGTGATATTCGTACTAACTGTCCCTGCTTCACTAGGAACTACAAAACATAAATACAGTATGAGCATTGTAAGATGCCAAAGGGTATTTGTAAAATGCTGAAGGTGCTTGAGATCTTGAAGAGGCCGGTCAGTCCTATCCTTGGTTTCTGCGGATCCACTTTTCCCCTGGTTCTTATTTTTTATCTATACCTTATGCTGCAACCGAGCAAGCGCTCATATGTGCTTGAAGCAGGAGGACAGCAGCGTGTGCTACATTATTATGCAGATTCCTTCTCCCTTCTCATTTGCCTTTTATGTCAGCAGCAAGTATTGCTTTCTTTTGCAAGACTAGCTTTGGTAAGAGGTACACGGATGAGATAGTCCCCATTGAAGAGTTATTTCTGGCACAGAGAGCACTGGAAGGAAGTCAGCATTACACACACTCACTGTTCGCCCTGGGAAGATCTGAGAACCCTTTAAATACTTGGCTCAGAAACAGCTCTCTCCCTTTTATCTGGGAGCTTTTTGCTTTCCTGTTAAGTTAATTAAACTTCTAGTTGGTCTTCCTCACGCCCTTTTGCCAGCATCCAGCCTTTTCACGAAGACACTAGTTCATTAGTCACCATCTACTTAGGTTACTCCTTAGGCTTAGGTTACTCCTGTTTGTTTGCCAAGCGCAGCTGCAACCGTCTGACAATTCCATACGTTGCTGTGAGCTGGTGACACTGGCCGCCACCAAACAAATGCACTGCTGAGGCCCAGCAATGTCCCTGCCATGTGCTGTCCTTCCCATGCACTGTCCTTAAAACATGTCCTGCTTGTTGTCTTCCTGCTTCTCCGAACACACGGACTTGTTTACTCTGGACAACAGATTCGGATTGCTCTGGAATCTGCAGCTCGAGTGGAATATTACTTCTGTTTTATGCATTTTTGGAATATGAGGATGTTTACTCAGAAATAAATTCCAAAGCAGATTAAATTACTCCGAAACCAAAGTTTCCAGACTGGGTGTCGATGCTAAGGCCTGTATATAAAAGCCCGGAATGCCTGAAATCCTGAGAGCTCGGCTTCCCGAGTGAGCAGTGGTGCTCACCCATTCACTGGGGAAATTAAGCTGCAGGGCTGACACTCGCCTTCCCACCCATTAAACTAGCTCTGTCCTTAAGCTCGGATCGTGGCAGAGCGGTCCCACAGCACTGCCTTTTGTCTTTCCTTCCTTTCCTCCCAAATCACATCCCAGTCCAAGTTTCTTCCAGTCTACGGGCACTATAAGTTGAATGGTTATGGTGAGAAACTCCTGGAGGAGCATTTCAGTGATCGGTAGGAGCAGATGATCTGTAGGAACTTGGAGAGTGCGACGCCTTTGGGCCAGTCCATGCAGTCTGCCATGCACAGATTCAATGATTCAAAAAAAAAAGAGAAAAAGGCACTTTTGAAAGCTGCTGTATAGAGAGCATAATGCCGTGGGAATGTAGAAATCGAAGGGATTTGCTTGATAATCCTGGGGAAGGAAGGGTCCTGCTCTTTGTGAGGGAACCTCGCAAAGTTCCCTGTGTCTTGATACAATTTTGAACGTCACAGCTAGAATACCTCTCCAGAAATGCAACGTGTTGACTCTTAGCGGATGCTGTTACTCTTTCTGCACTGCTAAGTGTGAAGCCAAAGCTCATCTTGGTTAATCAAAGTTCCTCTTGGCCCTTTACAGATGGATGGGCACAGGATTTGATTGCTACTCAGTTCAGCAGGTACATGGTTCTCCAAACTCCTTGCTATGTTGGTTTGTACTACACAGAGAGCCACACTGGAGTAGGGAATCACTCTGAATCACTTTGCTGCTTCCTAAGTTTTCAGCCAAAGTTGTCTTGCCTAAAGAATTATGGCTCTGGGGCCATTCTAAGGAGCCCTCCTGAAACAACTTGCAATTTTTCCCCAAATTTCCTCACAATTTG
>JAVCKT010028768.1:20694-31384 GCA_032273925.1 Rhynchotus rufescens
ACATACCACACCGATGTAATATTCCCAAAATTCCATCCACTCCTAAAGAATATTAAAAAAATAAAAATAAAAAAAAAAAAAAAGAAGAAAAAAAGAGAGAAAAAGAGAAAGGGAGAGACAGGGGGAAGGAGAGGAGGAGTGACCCGGCCTCCCTTCCCCCTCGCTCGCCTGTGCAGCAACCTGTACTTGACCCTCGCGCGCCTGGCTCTGCTCAGCCGCCCGCCGCCCCGCCGGAGCCAGAGCCCTGATACCGGGCGGCTCGCGCGCCGCCTCGCATCCAAAACACACACTTCGCCCCGGCCCTGGCTCCGGCTGCGGCTCCGCTCGGGGATGGCGAGGCTGGGAGGGAAGGAGGACGCCCCTCCTCGCGCCGCCCCGGCGCGCTGGTTGGGGCGGGATGCCGGGCCTGGCTCAAGGTGGCGGGATACCGGGCCTGGCTCAAGGTGCTGAGCGCTGCGTGTGTCAGGAGGAGCCGGTCCACTTCAGGGTGGAAATAGCTGAAATGCTTGGAGGGGAGGGAGAGAGAGGAGGCAGTGGGGATGCAATTTTCCAGCCTGCAGAGGGAGGGAAGGAGAGAGGGAGGCTGGCCACCCGCTCCATGCCCAAATCCCTATGGAAGCGCCTGTGACAGTGGGAGAGCGCACAGGGAGGCATGTCTGTGGGCCAGACGGGCCTTCCCTCTCTCCCAGGAGTGTCTGTAGCCGCCCAGGGCTTTTCCAAGAAGCATAGAGGCTGTGAGGGACCCATGTGCTGATGGCTCATGGTGCTCGGGGCCATCCAGTCGTTCCTGCCCTGTGTGTATTTCCGCAGTGCCTCGCTTGCTCCGTGAGGACCTTATACTTCTTCCTCTTGGAAATGCTCCATGCTGGCGCCGGCAGGCACTCCTGCGGAGCACACATGATTCCTAGAGGAACATATATCTCTGTTTAATAAAGGCAGAGAGAACAGAAGGTGAAAGCTCTGAGACCTTTAAAAAGTAAAGTCTTTCAGAAGTCCAAATCTCACATTAAAGTCCTTTGACCTTGCTAATTCCCAGTATTTGCGGTGCTACCAATTTTTCTTTTGCAGTTCAAGTTGAATGATGGCAAAAAAAATACAAAAATAAAGTTGCTGACTGCACACTTTACCTGCACTGACTGCATGTTTCTCTTTGTACTTGGGAAGGGCTATTAAAGGTGATTTCCATGAGTCACAAGCTCCATTGTTAAATATTTCTCTTCAAATGTCCACGATATACACAATTTCCTTGAGTTTTGCCACAGTTTTAATAGAGAGGTCTACAGCAAAATCATGGGCTTGCCTTTAGCAAGTGATCTGTGGGTTAGATTGCTCCAGAATGGCTTATTTCCTCTGTAGTTGAATCAGAAGTGGCTGACTCAGGGCACCCGTGGAAATTTCATAATGTGCACAAAACAGAAAGGCTACTTGGAAGTCAAAGTGAAAATTAGCTTTTTTTTTTGAGTGATGTTACAGGTAAATTTATGTGTGCAGTAGTTCTACTGCAGGGTTGTTTTACAGTTACATAGATGATGAAGCATTACAGCAGTCGGGAGAAGTTAGGAACATTTCTTTTTCTGCTGCGAGACAGTGCCTTTTGATCCTAAAATCTATCAGGCAGCTACAGTTTGGGAGTTTCCACCACGGGTTCACAGTTCAACGTTTTGAGTGGCATGGCTGGTAGAGAAGTTGATCCCAGAGCAACTGGATTTCAGCGTGGATATGTTTATACACAGACCTGTGGTGATTTCACGCAGAAGGTCCCTTTGATCTGAGTCAGTTCTTGGGATGCACTGTAAGAGCACTGACTGTGTGGGTGGGAGATAGCTGCTTTTCCACACTGAAAGCTGAGATGGTTTCCATTCTCCTGAGCTTTGGTGTTGGGTATTATTAATTTTTTTTCCCTCTCTCTGAGCTTTCATAGAAAACATAGATTTTCAAACCACTCTCTGTCTTGAGTTACTATTGTCTTAGAGCATCTCTAGAGACAGCACAAGTGAAATGTGATGGAACAAACAGCTACAAAGATTTGCTGTGATGTATCTAGTCAGCCCCCATGGGTGGCCACACACATGTGGCTGTGAAAATCAGCACGGAGGGTGACTAGGTATTGCCCAATTCACCTAGTTTTCAGGGTACGATTGAAGGATTTAATTTTCTTCCAAAACAAACAAACAAAAAAGCTGAATTCAATTCATTCTTCAGAATTCAAAGCATGTGCTACATCTTTAAAACACTGTGTTAAAGGCCTGTACTACTTACAGGCGCTAGCATAGCCTCAGTTCTGAAATACAGTGGAGTCGTGGGGTTTCAGTTGCAAAGGGGTCGTGACTCTTAGCTGTAGATGGTAGGTTGCCCATTGGTTTCCTTAATTTACTTAGGCCAGGGCAGTTCCTGCTTGCATTGCTAAGGAAAATCTTGTGGAGGACTGCTAAGGCCAAAAGAACAAACTCAACTCGCACTGCAAAAGAATGGCACTATTATTTTTCTCCTCAAAAAATGGGAACAAATTTGTACCAAATGCCCAATTCTTCAATTGTATGCAGAACTATGTTCTCACAGAACTAATTAGGTTACTGGTGTACAGATCTCTGCCTGTGATTTAGTGTCTCTCAGCAGAGCTTTGCACCTCTCTATATTTCCCATTATCCTTAAGCCTTACAGATTTCCTCTGATTTCTGAGCAAATACACTCCTAAGTAAAAAAATGTCAAGTAGACCTAATTTGAAGGCAGCCTCTCCATAAAATCCATTCAACATCAGATAAATTGAAGTGCCCTAATTTAGCTCACTTCACCAGGCTGCTGGTTCTCCCCACCTTCGTCACACTGTGGGGCATCTATTCATGTGTGGTATCCCAGTGCTCTTCCCCTTGCAGGTGAACACTGAGGTGAGCAGTCAGATGAACAGCCTTGATTTTCTGCTCCACCTAGATGCTAGCGAAATCACTGCACTTTTCCTCCAGTAAAACAACATTATCCTACATAAGGCATGAGAAAACAAATGGACAAAACCCTCTTTATTTGAGAAAAACACTCACATATCTTGTTCTTCTCCTGCTTAAGACCTTGTTCTCACTGTGAAACCTGATGCTGAAAGTGCTGTGGATTAGGGTAGCGGCTGCATGCACAGGTTGAGGAGGACATTGTCTCTGGCCTCCTGCTTCCCCAGCTTTTCCTCATTTTTACCCTCGTCTTCTACTCCTTTCTCTGCAAATTCAGAAGCTCAATTGTAACTTATGTTGTTGACATTACATGTTTGCCAAGTTTTGGTATTTCAGTGTTCGTGCAGCTCCAGTTTCATTCAGTTTCCCCTCATGTGCTTTATCCCTTTTATCTTTGGCCTCATTAATGTGATTGCCCTGTGACAACATTTGCTGGAATACATACAGGAGGGCTGGGACGACCAGAGTTTCCCCATGGCTGCTGAATGCTGCTTTCTGCACTACTCCATGTCCCAGGAAGGGAGCGCAGGATAGCTCGTGCTACCCCCCTGCCCTCTCCTCTCGTGGGCACCTTGCTCAGCTCTGCTCCCTTGCAGCAGAGAGATGGGAACTTCCTCAGGGACTCAGCAACTTTTGCAAAGGACTCTGCGAAGCAGCTCAGCAACTCTGAATTTGGGAGTTCACTACAGAGCGACCGGGGGGGTTTGTCCTCTATTTATTTCTACCTTGATCCTGCTAGCAGGGAATCATCAATATGCAGACATTATCTAGCACTCCCAGATAAACTGCATCTGTACAGACTCATTCAGACACAGGCTATAAATACACGCCGCCTGCCACACACTGCCCTCACACTCTCTATATGTGCCTTTTCTGGAGCCGACTTTTCTGAGGACTCCTGCAAATATCCCTGTTGGATCCCCGTGTTCCCACAGTTTTGGGCAGTGCCCAGACCAAGCTGGGATGGGATCCTAGGAATTCAGTGCTGTCTGACTGCTCCTGCAACACTAATCTCACTTAGCTTCTCCATGTTATACCTATAGGGTTTCAGTGCCATGATTTAAGTAGGTCCCCAGTCAGCCAGGACATAAATTACAGCTAGCACTCTGGCTCATGGACTCCAGGAGCCATTCAGGGCATTTCCCTTTCCATAGATTTGTTTCCTCTGGAGAAACTTTCTAAAGTAATGCCTTCCTCCTTCCTACTGCCCTCTACTTAATTTTAAAGACACTATTAACCTGGTGCTGCCCTTCTCTTAATCCTGACATATAAAAACTAAGCACGACATGAAGGAAGAGTTAAATAATTAATTTAAAGATATCTAATTTTCAAAATCTTTCCTAATCCAGCTTTCCAGTTTAGCATTCATTTTCTCCCCCCTACTTTGTATATACCAGTTTTAGTCCTTTATCTCTTCCACTTCTAAATATTTTACTGGGGTTTTGTTTTATACAGCTGAGAGGAATGCTGTTCTGATAAAACAGCGCTATAATCTTCTCAGGCTGCATTTCCTTCGTTCCCACTCTTCATCTGTAGCTTTTAAACAAAAAATCTTTACTAGATGAAAATAAAGACGGTGAATTTCAGTGGTACATTTAATAATTCATAAATCAAATGAAGTTCAAACAGGTTCAAAGTTTAAAAGTTTAAAAGTTTTGCTGAAGCTTTAAAGTTTAAACTGTCAGAGACTTTGACAAAAAACTTTTCCTGTCTGGAATATTTAAGATTGTTAAACCATATTACATGCATGGCTATTGCTACATCTCTTCAACCAAAAAGTTGTCTTCGAAAACAATACTGATATGTTTTCTTTAAACAAATATTACATATGCAGTATAAAGAAGCATATTAATACAGTAAAGAAGATCACAGCCTGTATAACCTGTGTATCATACAAAGTTTTTCAAACCAACCTACCTTGGCCAGCAAGAAATCATTTGATTTATTAATGCTGCTACATGTAAGAGGGGTAGAAAAGGTCTCCTTTTAATGGCTTGGCCATTATAAAGGAAGAATTCAGACGAATATACACAACTACAAAGCCTAGGCTGAAAAGCATTAAGTTTTATGCATTATGTCCTTCCAAAATTTGGACAACACTGAGGCTCTGATTCTATTCCTGTTTATACCAATAAAAAAACAGAAGTAATACCACTGAAACCATTGGATTTATATATGATCTTGTTTATGCTGACATAATTAATGAACGTAGTCAAAGATCTCTTTATTCATTTTTTATCATTTCCAAAGCATTTAAAATATTTTCTAAACTATATTAATTTCATTCATTTCATTTCTGAATGCAATTAAAGTTCTAAAGGAGATTCTGTGAAACACGTCTTATAAATAGTACTTTAGGCAGACTTTTATACCCAGAAAGAAGGACAAATTTCCCTTGGGATAAAATACAGCCTAGCTTTAGGGGATCCTCACCATTACACAGTGGTTGTAGCCCAGGGGCAGCTCATACATAAGCACCACTGGCAAGCAAAGGATGAAGTAAGCTGTTTGTTATGGTACAAGCAGAAGCATTAATAGCTGTAAGTGACCTTAACTGATAGATGGGTTAAGCGGAAATAAGCATAATTTCCTTTATATCTCAAGGAAATAATGACTTGGGAGAATAAAGACTGAATGGGCATTTCCACTTCCAGATGTAACATAAGGTGGCAGGAAGAAATGTATATATCAGACTACTTCCAAAGCAGAGTTATTTTTGACTCTCAAATGCAACCTGCTCTCCGATAGTAAGAGTTCAGGAATAGGAGAGTCATGTTCTTCCATCAGTCAGAAATCTGTGCTAGTAAGTACAGATTTCTTCCAGTGAGCAGCAGGGAATGCTATGCATATGCCCCAAGGATTTTCTCCAGTGTTTTGGACTGTCTCACTCGCTCTTTGGACTGTCTCCTGATGAAGCTGACAGTGAATAAAGGACAGTTTCCCAGCATCCTACACAAGCAGGATTTTAACATTTTTTTTCTTTCCCCTCCAGGGCCCATTGGAATAGCGTGTGAATTGCAGTGTGAATAATCTGCAATATATGCTTACAATGTGTCATTTTGCCTGCCAGCACATCATTTGCAGAAAATCAATACAAAAGAGAAACAAAAATGCCAAATTAAACTATTTAAAAACACATGTTGGTGGAAAAATCTTTGGTTCAGGGTAGTGCTTACTCAATGTGATTAACAGATCACAGAAGCATTAGGTCACATCCAGGAAAGGCCTAGACACCTGCAATTTAAATATCTACAATATGTAGCAGTAACCAAACCCAAAATGCAGTGTTAAGGATTAAGGTTAAGTCTATGATGAGGGAAGAGAAGAGGGCACTTTCAAAGCACAAACCAAAAATACTGAAATGCTGAGTTGCAAGCTGCTTGTGAGCAGAAAGCACTAGGGCAAAGTGGATCCAAACCTTAATTCATCCCATTTTCCCACCCAGCAAATTTAGATATTCAAATTAAGGTTGGAAGTACCATTCTACTGTCCCCACAGGACCTCATAAAGATAGGTACCTACAGATTTGTCTCCCAAAGAAACTATCAGGAATCTCCACACCACCTTTAAGGAAACTTCTACTCTGCCTTGTTAGCTAGGGACAGCATGGAGCTGGAACCAGGAATGGGAAGGAGAGGTTCTCCCCAGCAAGTAGCTGTGCTGTTTGCTGGTGACATGTGTATGCTGCATCTCGAGCTGATGCTACGAGCAGATCTAACACTCCTTTCCTATGTTTTAGCTCAACCTGAACAAGTCAAAGTTCTCAGATGAGGCTTTGCCCACTCTGTCCAGCCCTGCACTCAGCCTGGTGGTCAGGACAGCAGCAATGTAATTACAGATCTACAAGATTAAGCAGCCGAAACCGACGTTTTTCAATATCATAGTTTTAAGCCAAAGTGTCTGAGGTCCATCTTGGTTTGCTTGGAACTTATTCCTGAAGCATAATAATATCAGTTGGCAGCACTTTGCCCATACTATCCCATTTTCATGAGAGATTAGTGCTCATCAGTTTAGACGTCACTATCCTAAATGCCAACCATTACTTTATACATTGCTGAATGACTCTTCTATACATTGCTGATTGAGAAGAGGCAGTAGTCATATAAACCAATTTTGACAAAAGTACCAAGCAAGAGCAATTCTAAATTCTCAACGTAAATAAGCATCGTGGAGCTTCATTTCATGGATGGGTAGGGTCTGTGTTCAAGCTTCTCCTTGCTGGTTATGCTTAAAACCTCTATGAGCCCTGTAGCAAGGGAAAATCCAGCAGCACAAAACAAACAATGCTACAAGATCTCCTCTGCCTAATTTCCAGGCCACAACTCTTTAGGGATTGCTCCACATTCTTCTGCTGGCCTGCCTCTTTGGTATCCTCCCTGCTCTGCTCATATGGGAAGAAAGAGAGCTTGTTTCTGCACACAAAAAGTATGTAGGACACACCAAAAGGGGCATCTCCACCAGTCTTCTAAGAGATCTACAGACATCATTCTTTGGTAGAAACGGGAACCCTTACATTCCTTTCACAGATTATAGCTGATTTAATTCCTGTATTTACAAAATTATAGGAAACTCATGTTATAAACTGAATCAGCAAAGGGTCCATTTGATCCTGTGACAGAAAGCAAGAAAATATCTTTAATCAGCAAGAGCTTCTGGCAACATAATTTACAATGAAAAGGCCTCATTCTCGTACGTTTACTGAGCCAGACTGGGCTCTCAAACAGGTAGAAACACAGATCCAGAAGGGCTGAGTTAGCAGTTAGGGATGAAAAAGTGACTGACCCCAAGGACTGTTGCACAAATTACTCTCTGTCAACATGCTGGATGAGAAGACATTAATGTGGTCAAGTTTGGAAGAACAAATAAGAAAAATAGCTCATCATGTGCTAACCCTGTTACCAATCTACAGAAAAGAGAAAGCAAACACCTGTCTTTTGAGCCCCAGAAACACTTAGTCTTCATTGCGAGGTTGTCTTTAAGAAGCCCAAAAGCTCTTTAATCACCCTGCTTTTAATGCGAGTAGTGTGCATCCAAGAGGGCAGTATGTTGTACAGCATGAAGGAGGACATGACCTACTGATCCTACTGGGCTACTGTTCCCTGTCAATCCATGAGGCAACCTTCAAACCTGATGATTTTGAGCAGATCTCTTGTTTACATCCTGCAATAATTTCTCAATAGTTTCCAATTCTTGCAACCTTTGGGCTGTCACAGTACATAAGAGCAACTGGAGACTGAGGAGCTGAAGTGACTCTTGAGTGGGCAGTTTGCAGGAATTCTCCTCAGTGCTACTTTACTCGCAATTGCTCCCGCTGGAGTGAGTCTGAGAATGTTCCCTGTGGCAAGGCAGGAAAAGCTCAGCTTTGCTCTCGGTGCTAGAAAAATTTCACAACAAAGATCTTGTAACTGGCTTCTGGCATTTAGAAAAGTTGAGGGATGGGATTTTTCAAAACTAACTAGGCTAATTTTGATGTCCCATGAATGGATCCTGTCATTCTAGTGTGTGAGCAGACTTTGGCTAGATTGCATTAACTAACCAACTTACGTAATATGGTGTTTTGAGCATTATTGTCTTGTTCCACTGCATGTTGAGATAGAGCGGGTCCCTCTAATGAAGCAAATGTCTGAGGTCCTTGTCTGCTTTGTAAACGCTTTAGCCTACTTTTAATATATCACAGTATGGTGGTGGGAGCATCTGGGTTTTAAAGACAAAAAGATAATTTTCCTAGGAAGAGTTTGGATTTTGCTGTCCTTCTTTAAGGATATAAATTCTTCATTTCGTAACAATCATCACCATTATACTAGGTGACAAAACAAAACCTCAAAGTATTCAGAGAAATGTATCAAATCTGAACAAAACAAAAAAAAAGGCTGCCATCTAATTGATGAGACAAAGAAGAAGAATGCAGTAAAAGAGCATTTTCTGGATCTGGCCCTTAGTCAAAATAATTCATGAGTGCCTTACTATACCAATTACTTCATTGTATTTTAGTAAAGAAATTATACTGTAATGAGTTTGGGTTGCTTTTTCACTCTATTGCTACTACAATTAAATCCCACACATATTCAAAGAACCCTAGACAGCACATCAGGAAAATGATCATGCTGCAGGAGAAGGACACACAACTGCGCAGAAGGGAGTCATTCTTCCAACACCGTCTTCCTCAGTTTTCCCCATTAAAAATTCCTTTGTTTTCAGAAGTCTACTGGTAGACCCAGCCTTCCTGGCTTTTTCTAATCCCTCCCTGGGCTCATGCAGACCTCAGCCCTCCATTTCATGCTGAGGGGAGCAAGTCCCACCATTTCACTTTGCACACCTGCAGTAAAAAAGGAAAGATCTCCCTTTGTTTGCTTGACACTGGACTTTACACTGGGCTGGTTTTACAGCGGGTTCACACTGCCGGCTGCCCAGCAAACTCACTGCTGCCAGTGAAGGGCAGGTTCCCCTGAGGTTCGAAGGAAGATGTCCTGGTGCCTGTACTGGTCCCAGTATGTTCAGCCATGTTCAGCCTCTAGCCTTTCAGTCTAGCAATGTGATATGTGTTCCATATTCACTTTCTTCACTCTGATGGTGATTTTACAGAATGATTTTATCTCTCTTTCAGTTGCCTGTGTCCCGACTGGATGCAAGCATGTTTCTGATCAAAATTCTCCTGAGGAGAAATTAACCTCAGTATTTCTATTTTTTAATGATCTTTGGTCCCAGAGTTGAAAATAGCTTCCTGGAATCGGGGGGATTCCCTGCAAGGTAGAGCATTGCCTTTCTCAGCATTTCACTTGCCGTCACCAGTCTCACAGAAGCTGGTGATGCAGGAACAGGAGAAGCCGTGGAGTTGGCTCCATCCTTGTCTGCCATCAGCGGTAACGTGAGGTGATGCTGCATCACTACAGCTCCAGGGAAAACCTGAAGACCATGGGGTGGCACACGTGCATATGAGGACTTCAGCTAGCAGACTCTCCGTTTCCAGAGGCAGGAGACAGAAAGTGCCCAGTTGGGTCTCTGTTCCCATGTTATAGCTTTCCGTGCCTCCCCTCCATTTTTAAATTATAAAAAGGAAGTAAAGCCCATTGCAAGATCGCAGGATGACACCCCAGACCTCCTAATCTGTCTCTCTCATAACTTTGCACCCCTGGGCTCAAGGCAGCTATGGATGAGGGGGGCATCATGAACTCCAGGTATCACTCCACTCCCAAACCTTAGTGTCTGTATAGTCCCAAAGGTGGTATTTTCAGGAGAGTTTCACTAGCTTTCTGGGCCAGGGCTTGTGCTTTTGGCAGAGGAAACGTTATTTGTCTCATAATACAGACATCAAAAACAAACAAGGGAGCTACAGTTCCTGGCATGAAAGCTTTTCATAGCAATTTACTATCCAACATCCTTATAATTAATGAGGGCTATAACCACTATTTTTAGTACAGCTAGAATGAGCTGCAAGATATTGGAGAAAGACATATTGTGTAATATGTGACTCATGTATCATTTTACCAAGAATTTGTATCAGATTGCTGAAAATCGCAGGGAAATGATTTCCAGAGTATTCCAAACGCCTTTTGATATGTAAAGGATAAGACTGAGCCGCAGCTGAGCTTGCCTAGGCTGGCTGCTCATTTCTGAGCACCCAGGGAACGACATCACCACGAGGCCACCCTGGTAAGAGCCACGTCCCCGAAGGTGCCTCAGGCCTGGTGAGATTAAATTAATTGGATTTAATTTGGGCGAGGGGTGGAGAGTGGAGATGGAGAGAAGACGG
>JAVCKT010028769.1:0-14795 GCA_032273925.1 Rhynchotus rufescens
GCTACACGGGGCTTTGAAATAGTCTGCCAGCAAGGTATGTGTTTGACCAAGGACATCTCAGTAAGTAGGTTTTTAGTTTAGTTGGGTGCTTTTTGGATGGCTTGGTAAAGTTAAGTGCTTCCTCTGCACAATTTTGCGTTTTGGTTTGGTTTGGTTTTGCTTTGGTTGGTTTTCATCTGACTTATTTTTCAGTGATGTTCAGGGATTTGCAAAACCAAGTTCTCTTCTACCTTTATACACTAAATGCCATCAAATACTTTCTTTAAGAATGCCTTGCCCCATGTTCTACAGGTAAGTTTGGTCATCTCCACTCATCCATGCTCAACCCAGTGTGTAGGTCTTTCTCTTGCTAGTTCTCTCTCCAAAGGCTGCCTGTCTCTGCCTTTCCATGAGCATGCCTGCTCTTTGGTCTGAGGTTCGAACCGATGAAGCAACCTGAGCTTTCCTTGTTGGTGCTGGTGATGACCGCTCTGATGATAGTGGCATCACTTTGTGTTGTGATCTAGTATCTGTCTGGAAACTCACTCTTGGTGTTATTTCTTTTCAGTGCTTCAAGGCAGCCAGCTGTGAGGCCATTCCTGCATTTATTATGGAATAAATTTAAAAAACAACTTTATTTCTAAATCCACATGATTGGAGGTTTATCTTCCATTGTGTGTAGATAACTGTAATTAATTTTTAACTTAATACAATTTGTATCTTTCAGAAAACAGCTGTTTCTGTTTCATGTATAGCAGCACACCCATGGTACAACTATTGTCATAAATACATCTGGCCTCTGCTGTTTCCTTATCCTTGCAGTCTGCCTTTGCCTTGAATGATTTTTTTTTATTTTATCTTTTTTTTTTTTTTTGGCAGCTTTGCTGACTCTTTCATTTGGGAAGTGCTGTTACCCCCAGCCTTGGAAATACCCATTATTCTTGGCGAAGTCAGATGTCTCTTTTCACAGCGACCTTGCTTTAACCTTGTTTTCAAGCTGACCAGAAATAGTGTGATCTCTAATGAGTCCATCTGTCAGCTGTCCAGATTCACGTGACAGGATAGGAGCGTTGCCACGCGGCCTGGAAACCAGCTGAATGCGCACGGAATGAGAAATGAGAAGGAAGAGGGGATTTGGATGCTGGTGGCTGCCTAATGTCTTGTTGCAAGCCTTGATGTTAGATCTGGTCTGAACGTGGTGAATGATCTAGAAGAGGGGTTGCTGGTGAACCTTTCAGTGATAGCACCTGCTTGCTGCTGCAAAGCAAGGCACTGGAGCAAAGCTTGTGTTGAGAGGGGCATGCCCGTTATTGCAGCATGGAATAGCCATTTGCTAGCCATGGGACCAGTGGGCTTGGGCAGAATGCAACTGGAGCCTGCACAATCCTAGCATGAGGATTGTCAGACTGAGCTTTAGTGGAGGAGGTGCTATGCGAACCAAGTTAGTGGAATGGGCTTGGACACACATGCTGAGGAGTTTGTTATTCACTGCCAGGCTTATTTAATGAGGATGAGAGTGAAAGGGAAAAGGTGCATGGCTCTGCTGGTGAACTTCTACTGCACCAGGGAGAGACTCAACTAAAGTTACACTCCTTGTGCCCACAGCTCTTTTCTGACTAACATGTGTTCCTGATGCAGCCAGCCCTGTGGGGTTGGTATCACAGGTGTTTTGTAACTGGCTGAAATGGGGCAGTGTGGAGCCTGGGAGCTGCCCATGGCAAGGTGGATGTGTGAGGGCACCTCCTAAATAGAGGCCGCAGCTGCTGGGTGTGAGGGGAAGTGATTCACGTGGCTGCAGCTCTGCTGGCACCACATGCAGATGAAGATGGCCTCGGGAGCAGATGAGTAGGGGAAAGGGCTGCCTGGTGATTCTGCAATGTCCTTGCAAATGCAGGCACCATGGCTTTAAAGTCAAAAGTTGTATTTCTCTACCTGCTCGATATTAGACTATTTTTTCCCCCCACAGAAATCAATGATATAAGAGGAAAGGACCAAAGATGAGCTTTTTTTGAAGATCCCATCCCTAAAGTTTTCAGGCTGGAGTGTCTGTACTTCCCTTGCAGAAAGCTCAGACATTATGGCTTTTGTGCTAAACTGTTTTGATTTAAGAGTACCCCGAACTTGTACTTGGTTGGAGGGATCAATCCTAGAAACGGGATTGCTCCAGATAATACTTGGAAAATCATTAGTGCATTTTCCTTGAGCTCCCTCAATTGGGTCCTGTGCAACAGCATCCTTATATTTTAAGCTAACAGGTGACTGTGGATCATTGGAGACCAAACTGCTCTTAAAATGGGCTGTCTTGCAAATGATGGTGAAGAATATTTTAAAAAATGACCAAAGGCTTTTGGAAATGTGTTGATGGCAGAATGGCATTATGTGAAGCTGGATCATTTACAGCTCCCATACTGTCTAAAAATATTGCTGTATCCAGTTTACAGGTTTTCCTGGGCAATCTTTTTTTGTCTTGTTTGTTTGTATTTTTCAAAAATGTTGAACAAGCAGCCCTCTAAACTGTCTCTGTGCAGGTATCTGACACTAAGCACCCAGGAAAGGGAGGAAATGTGTGTTTCCAGGCTCTGCCGAGCCTTTGGAAGGAATCTGGAGCTGCCCAGGGAGTATGTGTAATCACGCACTGAGGAATGCTGTGGGCTGCTCAGCACAAGCCTTTTTTTATAGTTTAGCAAGTGCTGTTCCAGTTAGCACAGGACTCTTACGCCCTTTCAGCATCACCCAGCACTGCTCCGTGTTGCCTAATGCTGCCGAATCCTTAGGCAAGTTCTCCTCTCCGTGAGGAAGGCAGTGCTTTAAGCTGAGTGTAGACTTCACTTTAGCCTTCCTCAGTGCTACAAGGGCACCCTTTGATTCGTAGGCTTTCTAGTTTCAGAGGATCTCCAAACTCTCTGACTTAGTTTGAAGGCGAGGGCTAGTTTGCGGAAAAAGAAGCACTGCCTGAGGGCTTGGAGCTGAAAAGCAGCAGTGTAGTTCCCACTGCAGGGATGCTTTTCTCTGTATTCTGCTTTGGACCCTATTTTGGTAGAAAAATAGGGTAGCCTATAGCAAGAGTATATGACATTGGCAAAGAGTGGAGTCTTAACAGGACATGTAAGTGAGGAGACAGGCTGCTTAGCATTGGCCTGCAAGTGCCCTGCAACTTGCAGATGGGAGTGTGGGGCCCAAGGCCACTCGCAATAGTCCTCAGTCTGGCTTGGTTTGTGTGCAGGAGACTACAGCTGAAGTCTGCACACATCTCTGAGCCTTCTGTGGAGAGACAGTCAGACATTTGGTTGACACGAACATGTACAAACAAGGAAGGCCCATCTGCAGGGTCCTGCCTTGCTCCTAAGCGGAGTTTGGCAGTGCAAGAGGAAAGCACTGCACTCAATCTTGCCTCTTTGTGAGTCACAGCATTACTCCATCTCTCCCCTTGCAGACCTCCTGCAGTTCACTCTGCTTTGTGTGTGTTTTTCAGGCATGGTAGTTAATCTGGTTATGCTTCTTTATTCACTGCTAGTGCAGTCTCCTTCTCCAGGCCCTTGAAGGCACCTACTCACTGCTCCCCTGCCTACCTCTGGACATCTCTGGGCAGACAGTGCAAGATCGATGTTCGTTCTTTTTTTTTCTTTTTTTTTTTAAAAACTTTTCTCCCCTCCCGGTAGTAGTGATTTAAAGAGGATAAATACAGATTTTCTCTGGCCGCCCACCTCCGGTGTGTAAAAGGCAAGCTAAGAGTGTTAATAAGACGGGTGTGTATGGCATGGTTAGATCTCTGTTTTGTTGATCTGCTGTCTTGGCCATAATTAAATGAAATATTAATTATGAGATTGGCCATTTCTTCTCATCTTCCCAGTGTGTTAAATCTGGAGAGAGCCCTAGAGTTCCTGGTGTGGCCTGATACAGCAGGAGCCCTAAGGACATGCCCTTCTTCAAGCATGTTTCTAGTATCCTTGCATGTCATTCAGTCATTGGCTTTGTTCTCTTCCCACTTCTATCTTACCACATCCTGAAGTTTTCATGGCCCTTAGAGATGAACATTCATTTTTGCTAAAGTAAAAACTTCTCCAACTGTATAAATATCCCAAGGACTCAGAGTTTGTGAGTTCTTAGTACAGGGAGAGTCTTTTTGTCTTGAACTCTGCAGCTCCCGCCATGGTTTTGTCATGGGCTGTTGCCACCTCTGTGATATAAAAGGGTGATGCATGTCTCTAAAGACCTTCAAGGGATGAAGTCACATTTCAGAGCTCCCATAAGGGTTTTCCTGCTCTGTACTCACAGGAGCAGGCTCTCCTTTTCTTCCAAGTGACCTGAAACAGCAATATGAGCCTCAGCAGAAGTGAGGAGGCTTAGTTCTTCAACGATGGAATAAAGCAGGTGAAGATTCCCTGGGGGGAATGGGGAGCCTCTTCCTTCCATCCTCTTCTCTTCCTGTATGCACATTTTCATGATCTCTGAAACATCTGTCCACTCTGATGGCCGTGTAGTTGCACGGCTTCCTGTGCCATCTGTAGGAGCTGTCATGTAAAGAACTGGGAAGTAAAAAGATACTTCCCACATTAATGGTTTAATAAAGTTCTCATCTTGTGTTCCCAAGCTGGAAGAGTGTGATGTTCGGAGAGTTGAATGCAGTGCTCTGAGAGGAGTTGGCATTGAGTTATTCTGGTTTTGTAGTAGTGAACTCTAATTATCCTCTGGGTACTTCCCAAGGGGAATGTTTGTTGACTGAGACACAAAGGAAGTAAGGATGTGCGTTTGCTTGGGAAAATTACTATCCAAATCACAGCGTTCTTTTGAAATAGTCGTTTGATTGAATACCAAAAAGAAGCTATCAGATGCTTGCCTCAAAAGACCTTGGCAAAACACTGCCTGGTGAAATCATCAATTTGTTCTCTCCATACTCTCAGAGCAGAATTATCTATTTTGAGATTTTATATTTTTGCAGTTCTGGAGAGGAAGTGAATCAAATTTGCAAATGGTGTTTGGATCAAAATGAAACCTGCTGCACCACTGACATGTAACTAAACTAGAACAGTGTCCTGAGGAGCAGTGCTGGGTCCGGACTTGGGCCCAAGACACATCCCTCTCTCCTAAGGATATTTAGTAGAGGACTGTAAATGTAGACTGGAAAGTTAAAGACGCTTGGATTTCTTCTGAATCACCATCAAAATTATAGCAGGGAAATCTGTTATACTTATTTTAGCCCTCTGTTTCTCTTCACTGAGTACCACATCTCTCTTCCTTTCTTCTAGTTCCTAGAGTCACCACAGATGAAAGCTGCCCTGCTCCAAGGTCATTCTGGCTGGCATGAGCACAGGGGGCTGTAGTGGATCTTGTCTTAAGCTGCTGGAGCCAGAAGAGTATGTCGGGTATGCCAGGGTCCGGTGCTGCCGTGTTCTTCCTTCAAGGTAGTGGAGTGTGCTGAAGAGCTGCGGGATGCAGAAAATGGACCAGGCGTTGCCAGCCCATGGAACACTTGCTATAATGGGAATAAAAACCATGAAGAATGATCAAGGATGATTGGAGCTTTTATAATTGCAAGCTGATGAGTCACTTTGCCATGCACAACAGTGCAAGAGCTTTCATAAAGAAGCACTGTTGTTCAGTGTTGGAGAACAGAAGCAAACTCAAAGACATTCCTAATGTGAGACCAGTGTCTGGGAGAGAGAGTAAAGCAAAGGTCCTGGTAGAGGTTCAGCCACCTCTACAGAGAGAGGAGCAATAATATGTTTTTGTCTCATACAGGATCTCCCATTCTCAAAACTCCATTTTCTTTTCTTGGAAGTTGGCTTTGCTCTAGGCAAATGGAGAAACTAGGCATAGGGTGCACCTATATGTAGCCTCACAGAAGTTTGACTAAGTTAGGGAGAGAATTCTAAATAACTACACTTATCAAATGTGTTTGTTCGTCAAAATATTTGATGAATCACTGGTTGGAGGTGTATATTTTTGTTTAGATATTATACTCATGCACTGAAGAAATACCTCTTGCAACCATAAAATTTAGCCATGAAACTACTGCATGCAGATATTTTAATCCTTAATTGAGAGCACTCCAAGTAATTTTTGGTCAAAAGTTAAATGTTTTCCTTGGGCTCAATTTCGTTTCTGGTGCTCCAGTGAAAAATCTGCATGTTTCAGTCCCTCAGTGATTTTGGTAAAACCAAAACATGCTGGTCTTGTTTTACTCGAACACTCAAGTTGTAACATACAAATGGGGTTTTAATGCAAAATCTTAATTCCTGGCTGGTCGCAGACCACTGGAGAGGAGTTCTGTTGTTTGGTCAGCTGCCTGATGATTTCCTAACACCTGATCTGCAGCATATTGATTTTGAGGGTCCCTTTATGAGGGTCCCTGGGGTGCTGACCTGCGTGTTGTCCTCTCCCGGGTGGAATCAGAGCTCTCCTGCCTGACTGGTGCTCATCATACAACTCTGGATTGAAATCCCAGGTTTGTTACACTCCTGATGCTGTGTGCAATCCTCTGCTGTCTGTGCTTTGCTCTCTCCTTGCCGTTTACTCTCCCCTCATCTGCAGCTGGTTTGCCACCTACCTTGCTGATAGCTTGAAAACCCCAGTAATGAGACATAGTGCTCAGGTCCCACTAATGCCCTCAAACCTTTATGTGGGGCCTATCTTGCAGTCCCATTCCCACTTGATGTGTTAGTTTGAGCTCCGGCAGTTATAACTGCAGGACTCTGCTCCCTGGGGAGAAAGGGAAGATGCAGGCAGCTGAGCAATTGAGTATGTCCCTGGGATTTTTTTATACATCTTAATTTTTTCATTGTCTCCCTGAATGGGTGGGATTGCTTGAGACTCTCAAAAGTAGAGAGCAGCGAGTTCCACTTGAGCAGTGCCAGGAAGGCTGTGTGCAGTGCCTGTTGATGCCTTCTTCTTCCCAGCCATTCCCTGTGAGCTTGGGGAAGTCAGACTGGCCTGGCAAGTGGCCTAAGTCTTCCCTGCTGATGACAGCTCTCCTGCAGAGAGGTGTGTGGGCAGATAGCTAGTTTCATCATGGGGAGGAGGAGGAGGCCTGCCTCACCTTTTGTTTAAGCAGAAGCATCTTTTTGGAATGTTCCCCATTTTATTGGTTAGGGCTTGAACAAAGAGCAGCCAGGAGAGGCTGCATGTTATAATTACCAGGAGTGGAGGCGGGCTGCTGCCTCTGCCTGCCTGTAGAGGAATAACCTGTTCAATTTGCTAGGAGCGATTGGTGTGAGGACAAGAGCTACAGTTACAGGCAGTGCAGCAGCCACAAGTGGATGAGGTAGCTGCTTCAGAGCTATGCTGTGGGGAAGAGGCAGGGGCCTGGATACTGGACACTGGATGCCCGTCTGGGTTAGAGCCTCCACTTCTGCCTCCTAAGCCTAGGGAGGAGGAACACGCAGCAGCCCCTTTGCTTTTGGCTGGTCAGCCAAGGATGGCTGCGCTCTCTCAGCACCTGAGGATCCTGCTGTGGAAGAACTGGTTGAGTGTCAAGAGGCAGCCGGTGAGTGTGAAAACAAAGCAGTAGATGAGGGGACCTGGAAATCACAGGGGCTGAGAACGGGGCTAGAAAGGGAAGGAAGGGAGTGACATGGAAGAGGAGGTGTGTGGCTTATGTTGGAGCTTGTTTATGCTGGCTCTGGAGTCTAGACCCAGTACCACTGGTTGCCTCTGGTGTTTTCTCAGGGCAGTGGTCTGTGCAAACACACACGCTCACAAGTAGACCTGTGTTGTGGGGACGGGCCTGAATCTGCTCCCATAGGAGCAGACCCTGCAGTCTGTGTAAAGCCTCCAGGGAGTCCCTGAAATTTGGGATGGAGAAGGGTGTTCTTGTATAGAGGTTTTTGTGAAGGATGGAAAAGAAAAAAAATGACTGAGATGCAGGTGAAGAACAGTTCTGTGGTGCAATCCGGTGTGTTGCAAGTTGTACACTCCAAATGGTCTTTCTTTCCAAAGATCAACCATTGCTGGCTTGTCTGGAGAGCAGTCTGGACTCCAGCAGCTTCAGAGAAGCAAATGCTCCTTTAGGTGCCATTGCGTGTCCAGGCAGTGGCTGCCCAGTAGTTTTGTCCAAGGCTGGTTTCTACCCAACTCCCCTGTAACAGCTGCAGAATAGCACTGCAGTTGGGTGCCTTGCATTGAAACCCATCTCTTGCTAGTAATCCAATTTGATCTTTAAACTGCCTTTATTTGAATGGGAAGCATTGGCAGGTTCTGAAAATGGTGACAGGTGGAAGCAAGATGGCCATAGAGCAAGTGAATACGGAGGGAACGTAATCACTAGCTGCTTTTGCAGGCCTTTCCTGCCTCTCTTGGGTCTGGAGCTGGATTCTGAGAGCTCCAGCCCTGTGATGCTCTGCAGGCTGCAGACGTGCTCTGTGCCTTGAGAGCTGAGTCAAAGCACTGGCTGCTGCAAGGGATACGGTAAAGCTTTCCTGAAATCCAGAGGAACCAAAGGATCATGGACAACATGATTCCCTTATTTCCCTTATTTCTCAGGAGCAATCCGAGCCTTGTTAGAAGCAGAAAGCTCAGGTTTCTTCTAGTTCCTGTCTTGTCAGAGTAAATACTAACCTAAGCCCTGTCTTTAGTTTTGATCCTGCACTCTCTCTTGGTTTAGTTCTTCTCTTGGTTTCCTTGCAGAGTTGAAATGTCAGTTCTGTAGAACTGAAATAATAAAAATGTGGCCACTGCTGATCCTTTATGATGAGCATTTCCTTCTAACCTTTTCTTTTTTTTTCCTTTCTTTCTCCAAATTAGAGAACTTCCTCAGCTTGAAGAGGGTATAAGGAAATAAATCCAGAACTCCGCTCCCAAACACATCCCCATTTATCCCTCTTTGCTGCCTGCAGTTTATCTGTGCAATTTAGATTTCACTGATGGACGTGGCTTTCAGATGGTTTCTGTAGTGTGCTTGTGTAGTGTAGGAGCCTGGTTGGGCTCCTCGGTTCCTGATGAGCCAAGGGAGCAGGCGAAGGCTGTTCCCGTGCTGGTGTCCCCACTGGGGCTGATTGGAGTGACCCAACAGAAATGAGTTCCTGTCATCCCCGGGACTGCAGTACTTTCCCGTGGCTCTTGCTCAGTCCGTCTTTTTCTGCAGTGTGGGGAACATGTTTGGGTTTGGGTTTTCCTTTGTGCTTTCATTTCCTCCATGTGCTCTCTGCAGAGTCTATGTGCAGCATGGAGAGAGCTACAGCTTCTGTGACCCTCAGTGTTTGCTAAAATGAGCAGAGGCCAGAGTGCCTTGATACAGTCACTCCTGCCTCAGAGAGAATAGGTAGGAGGAGTTCAGGTTGCACCCTTCTAGAGAGCCAGGTTTAGCCTACGTGCAAAGGGATGTGGGCCAGTTAGTGCCTCTTGTACTTGACTGCTTTCCATCTATCATTCCTAGGCAGCTTGGTTATTTAGAGGGAGGTGGGAGGGACGCAAAAGGTACCTGCATTCAGAGGATGATGAGCTAGGTGAGGTCTGAGCAATTACATCCACTTTTAGCAGTGAATTATCCAGCAGCCAAAAGGTTATGCAACCCATATCGCACTTGATGTCCCAAGAGCCAAATTCACGGTGTTTGAAGCTCCGTTCAAGTCAAGATGTTTTCCCTGCAATTAATTGGGCTGGTGTGGTTCTCTCTCCCACTGTTAAACCCAGTTAAGTCAAGTCACAGAGATACTGAGGGAACTGTCATCTGGAGAGTAGGGAGTACAAGCATCATTTTAACTCCACACTTGGAGGTACTAAGATTTCTCTGGGTAGGAAAATTCAGAATTTATTCATTTCCCTCTTTCTCCTCAAAATGACAGATCTCTTGCTCTTCCTTTAGGCGGCCTCTGACTAATACTAGTTTCTTTGCTGTTACCCCATAATTTTACCTTAGGCCTTCATGGTTCTAAGCGAGGAGGATGTGTTAATAACACTGTGTACTTGCAAATTAATCTAAGTTAAATGGCATGTTTGGGGACTGATTATAGGGAAGTATGTGACATAAAAATATGATAAAAAGGGGCTTGCTTCTGTCATGAATCTTGTCATAAATGGCAGCATGATTGAAAGACAGAAATAGTGCTGTCTGTAAAAGCTAAAATGTTGCCGAATGCTGAAATTATAGGAGTGCCCTCTCTGAGGGGAAAGAAATGTGTTGGGAGGTGACTTGTGGTTTGGCTTCTGTCAGTTCCTTGTTTTGAGGAATAAAATCTTGCTTCCATTTGCCATTGCTGAGTGTCATCTCGTAAGGGATGATATGGATGGAGTTGCTGTAAAACATCCATCTTTAAACTTAATTGCTTTCCAGGATTTGTTTGTCTCTTTTTATGTGCCTGTAAGTGTAAAAGAAAATGAAAACATTGTTATGGCCTTGGAATTACCTCTGGAAAAAGAGTATTGGGTAATATGTGCTGATCTGAAAAAATTATCAACACAATGATGAAAAATGGGATGATTTTAGAGAAAGACAACTTTTCAGATTCAAAAATTGCCATGAAGATAACAGTAATTTTGCAGCAGCTGGTGGTTTGAGCGGGACTGCCGCTGGATGGGAAGCTCTAATCTAGTTAGCACAGCAGCAAGCCAGCCAACCAGTGTGGAGGTGGCTGATGATGTGAGGAGTTGCCTTCTCTCCTAGCTTACAAGACTTAAAGCTTTGCAGTTGTAAGACTGACTTTGGGCCTCTTACCTAGATCACTTTTATTACACTGAATGGTTATCAGGCTGTGCTTTCCTCAAGTTCATCCATTGAAATGGTCAATCCTCATGCCAGAAACAAGAGCTCACTAAACCTTAATACTTTTTCAAGGTAGACAAGGCCACTTTTTCTTCACCTTCCTTCCATCTCGGCTCTACATCTACACAGGCTGCTGCAGTTGGGAGTCGGAAGGTTGGAGACATCTTAAGGCGTTAGGTTGCTCTGGTCAGGAGCTCATACAAGGGGTTCTCGTGGCTGAGCTCTGAATGTGGCCTCTAACACTGAGTGGATAAATGACTCCATTAGCCCCATCCTTCACATGAGATCAATTTCTAAACAGATATTATGAATCTCTTCTTCATTTTAGCCATACTGCTACTATTACTATAAGTTGAACTACTGTTTGTGAAGAACAGTGAGACTTTTGGAGGAAAAAAAAGCCACAGAGTTATTTTTGTCAAACAGTACATATTTTTTAGTTTAATTTATCAAATGAAGCTGATCTTAAAGCCATTGTTAGAGCAGGGCTATATTATTCTGATAGTGAAATCAGCCTTTCCACTTTAGCTCTCATATATTGCAGTTGGTATCTCAAGAAGTCCTGTACTTTTCAGCAGACTTTTACTATTACCTAGAAGTGTCTCCAAGATGGGCAAAGCTGTGTAAGCGTTATGTCCCTCACAATGATCTCCAAACATAGGAAACGTGTAATATTTTAAAAAATAGGAAGCATAGGAAACCTGGTGTTATTTTCATGCTTATTATTTGTTTTTACAAACTTTGGTAGTTTTTCTTTCTTCATAATGATATTTCTTTTTAATAGTGTGTCCTTTTAATAACAAGGCAGACTTTATTTGCATTACATCTTACAACTCTTTCAGGGCAGCACTTTTACATTCCAGACAAGTTTTGGAACACATCAGTGCGACAAATGTAACCAATATATTTTCATTGCTATTTTATAGGTATGGTCGTTCATTTTAATTTCCTGGCCTGTGGTTGTTTTCATAATCTTGGCCATTATCCGTCTCAAATTTCCTCCAGAACCACAGCCAAACTGTAAGTAACTGAGTTGTTTTATGTCTTTGGGGTTTACTTCTCATTTCAGTGACTGATATGCTAATTTGATGTGTTGTGCTACTTTTACAAATTTGGTTCTTTGTAGTTTCCAGCAGAGATTTCCTGGGATACAACATGCTGTAAATAAAATGTCTGTGTTCCTTTGAGGTTGTTTCTATTTGTTTCCTTCAAATTAGTTTCATAATTAGAAAACAACTTTACAGAAATGTCTCATCAAGATGCACTCAGATACTGCTGTTGTAGAGAGCAGAAGAGGAAGATAAATTAAGGGATGAGAGCAGTTGGAGGAGATGCTGTGCAGTAATATAAGGAAGGGCACAGGCATCAAATGGGGTTATGAGGGTGAGGTGAAATCCTAGGTTTTGATGATCAACTGTTTGCCACAGGGAAAGAGTGCCTATTCAGGCAGCTACTACTAAGGGTCAGCTCAAGAGTAGTGATTTGTTTGGTTGCTGTGACTGATGGTGTTATGTGAGCCTGTAATTACAAATGAAGTGCCAGCTCGTGGGTGGGTGAGTGAGTGATTGGTGGGGATGAAAAGGGGGGAGAAGGTGCCTGAGCTGTGGGTCCCCCCCTCCCCCCCCCCGATTTGCAAACCTTGCTGTCAAGGTCTCCTTGCCTCCAAGGAGAGCATGTGTCTGGGTCCTCTTGGATCTGCTCTGAAAAATCTGCCTCTGTCACTGCCAGAGGAAGCAGTGCTGCCATGTCCGCAGCCTGGCCATGTTTCTTCATGAAGTCAAGTGGTGTGACAGAGCAGGGAGATTTTTTAGTCATTTGGAAATATTCTTTTTGCCCTTTTTCAGAGGCAGTTGTGACTGGATCAATTCCTTGATTCTTCTCTCTCTGTCAGTACTGGCTCATGAGAGGAGGGGAGATGACTGCGTGGAAGGGCTGACTTCTCTTTTCAGCAGTAGCCTACCTCCGTATTGACAGAAGTCAATGGTGGAGCTGCCCCCTCTTTGCTGTCGGCTCCTTAGAGGGGTTGCTCAGCTTAGCTGTTGGAGAGCCCCTGAACGTGTGTGAGATTCTTATTTTGTTGTGTTGCACATCTGAGCTGCTGAATCACATCCATGCAGATCAGTGCAAAGCTGTTCAGAGAGCCATTACAATTGATATCCCAACAGCAATAGCTTCCCAACACAAGACAGGAATGCATCTTGAAAACTGACCTGACGAAAGATTTGCAGCACCCAGTTCAGAGGAGAGACACCGGTGTGGATGGCCCAGACTGTGAGGACCAAAGCTCTGGTATGGGAACACTGGATTTTTATATTCGAAGGGACGACACTGCTGATGCAGGTGGAGAGGTTGCAGCTGCTGACAGCAGTGAGGACGAGCAGTTGGCTTACAGTGCTTGCAGCCACTGAATGTGTCAAGGGTGGTCGCTGAGTTGAGAGATGTGTGCAC
The DNA here is from genome assembly GCA_032273925.1 of Rhynchotus rufescens. NCBI lineage: Eukaryota > Metazoa > Chordata > Aves > Tinamiformes > Tinamidae > Rhynchotus > Rhynchotus rufescens. Next base: position 13,124 of record JAVCKT010028769.1, read on the forward strand.
TGGGAACGATCAGCTCATACTTGGTGACACGTGTGAATCTCTCGTCAAAAAGAACATCTCTTCAAAGAGAGGACAGCTCTAATTCTGGCATGTTCCTGACAATTGAGTATGATACTGAAGCTGAAGGGAGAAACAATTACAACTTCTATATGCAAAAGAGATGTAAAAATCACAGGAAGTCTTTAATGACGAACATTTCTGGTGTGTTAGGGTTGTCTTTTAATCCCAGCTCCATCTGCTGTCTGCAGAAGGCCTCTTTAGGCATCTTACATATTTTATGCTCTGCCCAATTCTTTTGAACTAGTTGGAGCAGACAAGACTGGACATGTTGTGCTTTGTGAAAATCCCAGGTTCTGCCAGGCGTGGAAATGGCTCCCACATTGCTCCATCGCTTACACTTCCTGATAAATCAGATAAGATGAATGTCAAGAGAGCCAGCTGCATGGTAAAATATTTTACATACATGGCTTTTAATTTGTATGTATATTTATTAGGAGCTTGTTTGCTCTGGATGATTAGGTCTTTGAATTAATGGATTGGAAGGAATGTTCCTAGGAACATCAGGTAGCTTCATCAGTTGTACTGTGTGGGAAAGGGAAAAGATCAGGCAGTATCTTGGGACTTGCCCATTTTCCTTCCATAAATCAGCTGTGTTTTGGGGCAAGTCTGTGTGTGTGTCTCTTTCTCACTTGGAACAGCAGGTTAACAGCTTTCTATTGCAGAGGGATTTTGTGCTGGAAAATACTGTAATAGTTGTGTGCTCATGTGATCCAGATTTTTAGGGACCATTTAAGAATCCAGAGAGAGTAGAGATTATTAACTGGAATATAGAACAGCCACTTTCTGGGGCTCTTCTGCTTCAATAAAAACAGCTACTTGAAAAAACCCTCTTCTTATTGACAGCTGAAAAATGTATCATCTTTTGGCCAGATGAGAAATTTTGGGGGAACTTGATTTTCTGATAGATGGAAAGGGAGGTGGGGAGAGGGAACATATTTAAGAAAACTCTTACAGGAGTTTTTCTTTTGTTGCTGTTTTGAACAGGAATAAAATCCATTTTCTGCTAATCCAGTTATTGTTAATCCAGTATTTGCCTTGAGGAACATAGCCATTAAGCAGTGACAAGCAGCTGTTTCCAGTTCTGCTGCTGTCAACAAGTTATTAGACGGTAAAGTTGGGAATCAGTGGTACAGAGACAGAACAGAATAAGCTACTCACATGCTGACTTTCGAAGCCTTAGAGATAACCTTGCAGAAAACATCAATCTATAAGGTTATCTCATGAATTTGGGTCTACAGAAATGCTGGGGAATCTGATTTGCCCAATTAAACCTAGCTCCTCAGTTTTAAAATAGGAAGTTCTTCTGAAGATTACCTGATAGGGCTCTATTAGACTGAGGATTATTTGGAGAAAATATATAACAAATGTCATTCAAGAAGGAACAAGCAGGGAAATTTTCTTCTGAAAGCTCCTTGCTTAGCATTATGTTTTTATAGCAACTAATGCAATGGGAACTGGAACTAGACTTGAACTCCATGTTTAGTGACTTGTCAAGTGAACATCTCTAGTCAAGAGGATGCTCAGAAGAAAACAAGAACTGAGTGGGGGGGAAAGAGGGGAAAAAAAAAAAAAAAAGAAACAAGAGCTGGAATCCATCTGGTACGTAATTTCC